>JBBPJO010000120.1:0-27137 GCA_038088815.1 Boletus nobilissimus | reverse complement strand
TAATCCACAGAGGGCAAGTTCAACAAAGAAATAGCATAGTAACTGCATAGTGCTCATTCACCCTATGACTTGATGCACTTTAAAAGCTACATTCTTATGGAGTGATCTGCATACCTAACTTCACAGGGTGTCTCCATGAAATGTAAATTAACCCATTCTAGATCCTTGTGGCTGGTGGGTATAAGAATAACATTAGGTTTCCTTTACTTTTTTGCCAGAATTTTTGCATATATGTGCCAAGCATAGGGAGTGGGCATGAGCTCCATTATGGTAACCTGCTCTTGCCATCCAATGTTACATGTCTGCAATTGCTTCTTTTGATGTTTGCTGATCCCCAATAAGAAAGGGAATGAGAGATTGCTCTGGAAAAAAAGTCAAAGGTGCTAACAATCTCAAGTTTATTGTAGTGTGGGAGTGCCATCTCTGTTCTTGTGTCAGGATTCATTAGGATATGAGGGAGAGACTTGTTAATGGAGATATCACCTCCAAGGTAAGAGTTGACCTATATATAATAGAAATACAACAAAAGGGAGAAACCAATAGTGTGGTCCAGGGCAAGACTAGGGTAAATTGACCTGATTTTGCTTCATCCACAAGGGCCATCCATACATTGCAGGAGAAATTATGTTTATGGTGATAATATCTATCATTCTGGCAAGTATCTTCTCTTCCTTTCACCAGGGACTGCCCAGAAAACTGAATTTGTGACTAATCTAAGAAAAACTCAAGAGACTATTGTTTGCCATGGTAAAATAAGTACAAGCTGGTCAGGGATATATTGATCAGAGGCATGCTGGATTTGTTGAAAGAAAAATGCTAATGAAGCAGACTAGCCACTTGCTGGATTAACTTAGGACAACTCTGGTGTCCACAGTGAGTTTGTTTTCAAACCTTAGATATTACTGGTACACCCAGAATGGATAAGATGCTATTATCACAGTTGATAATAATGTTAGAAATTTACCCCTGTTCTAGAAGTTCAGGATTCTGGTATCAAGAATACATTGTGCTATGTCAGGTTAATCATATTATCACCAAAGTTGTCCATGGACTCAGAGATGTAGAAAGTTGGAATTAATTGGTTTGGGTCTAGGATATATGGGAGTTTATATTATTTGTGATAGTTTCATACCATTCATGGTTCATTTCATGTTCTAACCATGCCCTAAGTCTGCATCAATTAGCATTTTTGCTCTTAACATACTTACCTTGGCTGCTTTCCTTAACACCCAACCATCATAATATTACCAGTATTATCTCCAGATTGTTTATCTATAATTAGTAACTAAGTTGGGTTGGGTACAACATCAATGAATGAGGACTCTTACTCTGATCAGTATCTAATAACATGTAAAAATAGATTTAAAAAATGAGCTATACCTAAATGAATGTTTCCTGATTTAGAATCAGTCATGTTGTTATAGAGAGAGCTGGCTGCTCAATAGAGCAACCCATCTATTACTGGATAGAACACTACAGACCCGGCACCAGATGAGTAGACTGTTGTGTTGTTCACCAAGGTAATAGGCATGTGATAAGGAGTATAGTTGTGTAGTAAATGGTAATGAGGTATTATATGAGAAGTAGCACTGGAGTTAGTATTCCAAGTAGTGGGTGACTTCCTGTAACAATTTAGAGAAATAAAAGCTCCATTACCATTGAGCTTAGTTCCTGCTAACTAAATTTAGAGACAAAAAATTCTAAATCTGATAACCATAACCACTTGTCTGTAAATTTTGACCATGTCAACCTGACCATTGCCCAGCAGCTGACATGACAGTCTGTGACTGTACTGCAAAGTCCTTCCCCACTCATGCTTGCTGGTCCAATGGATCTCATACTTCCTGTCCTACTAACATTATACCTATTGGATGATGATGATGATCTCTTTCTTCTCTTTGCTGCTGCTGGTATTCTTGTTCTCAGAGCAGTGGAATCCAAGGAAAATTCAATATGTACATGCAATGTTTCCCACTGCTATCTCTGTCAACCACAGCTACTCCCTAACTCCCATCACTTAACTCCATGGGTTCAGCTCTATGAAAGCTAGGAAGATTGGGCATATATTACTACCATGGGGCTGGATGTTTCAACATCCTGCTACATTTTGGACAGTGGTTTTTGAGAGATCTGGAACCAAACACCTATCCCCCATCAAGATGTCTCCCAGGATAGCCAAACCCATGATGCTGCTGATACTCTTGGTTTGACTCTACATTTCCTTGCCTTTGCCATGCAAGAAGTCTACCTTCAGTAAATTTTCGCCCTGATTCCCACCACTGTTAACTATTATCTCAACTTTTTCTTGGATATTCTCTTCTCTATTCTTTTCCCCATACCTAAAGTAACCATCTGCTTTCCAAACAACCAGCAGATCAGGGAGTTTAGCACTATTATTTAAGCTTGTTATTCCTAACTTTCTGGGGCATTTGGTAGCATTGATGGTGTCAGTCTGCCTTGTCAAACTGCAGATGATCCTGAGTTGGAGAATGACACCTATAATGGCATGAAGAGTGCCCATTTTATTACCAATGTGTTGGTTTTCTCTCCCCAAGGTATAATAGTAGTCATTTTGAACCTTGTAACATTGACAAGCTAATTGTTGATGCATAGGCTGCATTATGTCTTGTGTACTCAATTCACCTGGTAGTTGGCATGACTCTCACACTGCCCAATCAATCTTGGATCAGCTACAACTACAAAGGAAGGTTCCTGATTGTTACTATCTTATTGCTGACTCTACATTTCCCTATGGAGCTGCTGCAATCACAGGCAAAATTCAAGCACCCCTCAAGAGTGGTGCTCATCTCCCTGATGGACCAATTAAGCAGGAGGAGTTCCTTGCATTCAATTGTTACCTTCTAATTTATCAGCAAACTATAGAGTGGGAAATGCAAGCATTGTAGGGATCCTTTGGCGAGATGATGTGCAAGTGATCATTCCAGTAAGCACTCAATAGCAGTCCAAAGGTCAAGGTCAATTTATTTTAAAAAGAGCTCTCCTGGAAGTAGGGTAACTTTTGATATTTTCAACTATCATATCCTTGAAAATGAAGTCCATGAATGTCTGAAAAGTTGCCAGATTATTGCAAGAATAAAAAACATGTTCAGAGAGGCTGAAGGGCATGATGAACACCTTCCAGGTGTCTTTAGTCTTGATCCAGACATTGTTATATTGCCCCAGTAGATGTTCTTGAAAAGAAAGTCCATGAACAGCTGGAAGGTCACCAGACTGCTGCAAAGGCCAAAAAACATGATGTGAGGCTGAAAGAGGCCAAAGGGTGTGATGAACACCATCCTCCAGATATCTTGAGTCTCAATTTGGTGACCATTACAACCCCAGCAGATATCTATCTTCATGAAATAATGGGATCTCTTGAGCTGATTAATTAGATCTCCAATGAGTGGGAAAGGGTACATGTTCTTGATGGTATGCTTATTGAGATAGTGGCAGGGGTGAAGATTGCTGTCCTGCTTAGAGATGAAGAAGAATGAAGATGCCTTGGGAGAGTTAAATATGTCTGGCTTTCAAGTATTTGTTAGTGAAATCTTTACATGCCTCTTGCTCCTCAGGGTTGAGTGGGCAGGCATTGGCAAGCCTTGGTTAGAATTGTGAGAGCTCCACCTTGGTCTTCTTCATCTCTTGGGCAAGAGAAGTCAATAATATTGTTGTTTTCCTAATGGAGGGTTCAGTGGGCTTGTCTTCCTCATGCTCCTCACAATCTATAAGTGCTGGTACTTCCTTCTGCTGCATGGTCAGTTCCATGTCAGGTACCTTCAGTGAACCTAATTGGTCTACACTGTGAGTGCTGGATTGACTGATATCACACTTCCACTACATTGGTAGGGTAATTGTTACAATTCTCTCTTTTCTCTTCTTATCTTGTATAAATACATGCCTCATCTATTTCTCCTCAGACTTACTTTCTATTCTTCTATGATGACTTACTTCACATCCTCACCTATTCCTGCCAGTGTTCCAACAGCACCCACTTACTTAGTTATCATTCCTTCCATCAGTTTCTATTCTCTTCTATGCCTGCCTTAAACACTTATATATTCAACATATATAAGTCATAGATATAGCTCTAGCATTGTCCCATGCTTGAGCTCCTTTGTTTTCCCTTACCATATATAATCCAAGCTCTTGTTTGGTCACTTGCTGGTCTTAGCCCAGTCCCCTTGAACCCTTGAACCATGAGTCTTAGCCCAGCCATCTCAACCCTCATGTGGATACCCCCTCAAGTACCTTAGAACCCTTGACCCTCTGCTCTATAAGTCCTCATTATACATGTACTTAGACTCAATGCTTCTCCAGTTCCTTGTTTCTCAAAGGCTACACTCATTTCTACCTGGACCAAGTGTAACAAAAGCTCAAGCATGCCTTGCCAGCTACAACCATTGTAAGCTGCCAAAATGTCTCAATCACCAAGACTCCCTCATTCTCTCTGGGGACTTTCCCAGCAGCCCCTCCCTCTGAGCTCCCTGACTTAGACATCTCTAATTCCCCCAACAAAGAACCCCAGAACATCTTCCCAGACCCTGATGTACTGCTGTTGAAGCAGAACAAGCAGCTGAACTAGATCTCTCTGTCATATCCTGTTCCGGCCCCTATCCCATCATCTCCAGTCATCTCCTTGATCACAGGTCTATCTCCAATGAACTCCATCTGGAGACCCTCTCCGGAAACCCTCGGACTTGTACACCCCTTTGGATTCCCCTTATGCTCTCTACCCTAGTCCCCTTTAGCGATAGTCTACAATCTACATTATGGTTTGTACCGCCCTTCTGGCCTTCACATTTCCCCATCCTCCATTCCTATGTACACTGCCCTTCTGGCCTTCGCATTACTCCATCCTCTGTTCCTATGTACATTGCCCTTCTGCATTCACTCCGGACCCAGACTTCCTCCGGGCTCCAGTATATAACTCTGTACTCCTCTGTCGTACCTTCAGTACGAAAATTATATATGTTTGTGTATAATGTCACAACATTAAAAATGGTCCTTCTCTTCCTGTCCTCGTCTCTTCCATCTCTTCCTTTTACCTTGGACCTCCAACCCTCCAAAATATGAGGACCCGTGGGCTTGGCAAGGGCGCGACACATAAGTCCTGCGCTGCTGTCCTCACCCCCTCTGTTCCCTTGGTTCTCCAATAACTCCAGCATTCTCGTTAGCTAGAGACTACCCCCCTCACCTCCGAGATTCACTCCATGATCTCCGAGACCACCACTTCCACCCAGAGTTCCACCCAATCATCTCTGGACCTTTTTCCACAGACCCTCCGCCTCCAGAACTCTGGACTTCCACAAGAGACAAGACCAGGAGGAATCAGGACTCTGACACTCTCCCATACCCTCCCATCATTGCTCTCTATCCCTCATGTCCACACTTCTCCATCCCACTCCCACAACTCAATGACCCCAACCCTTCAGTGCCCTTGCCCTTGAATGACCCCTTCCCAGCTCCCTACTCCCAGTTAGACCTTTTACCTCATCACCTATGTCTACCTCAAAACCCACTGAACTCTGCCTTGGAATCCCCAAACCCTATGATGGGTCCTATGAGAAAGCCAGCCAGTGGCTAAGCTTGGTCATTACCTACCTCCTTTTTTTTTTTTTTTTTTTTTTGGAATCCTCGTTTATTGTCCGCAAGGCTTGCACCTTTTGGTGGACATGTACAGATTGTGCTACTTAGCGAGACAAATGTGGAGGTATGAGGGTACTCAGTACGTATCATTCCAGAAAATCGGCCCCAAGACTGCTTTGAAGCTGGGCCCCGACCCCGGAAAGAATATCCGGGCAGTGAGACTGTGGGTGGGGAAGTGATGCAAGCGTTAGTGTCAAGGGGGGACCTACGACCGGGTACAGAAGGGGAAAAGAAAGGAAGGAAAACGGGGGCATAGGGAGGGGGGGTAGGGGGGTGGCCAAAGCGGCCTATAGATTATTAGTGATTGCTGGCCACCGTGTGAGCAGGGGCCATCAGCAGTGAGAAGGGGTCTGCGTCTGCGAAATCCACTGTGATGCCGATGGTGACCAGCCACGGGACGGTGTTCCAAGCGACCACAAGGTCGCCATTGGAGTCAATCCCCATGTACAGGGGCGGATACCGAGAGTGGATGGTGACCACTGAGGGGACATCATCTGGGATAGCGGCGAAGAGGTGGGGTGCCATCTCTGAGTTCACGTGCCAGAGGTAGGTGGGGAGGTCCTTGTGGTCAAGGATAGGCTGGAGCCACTGGTGGCTGGGGTGGGCGACAAGAGACAGAGCTGTGGACACTGAAGAAATGGGGGAGGGGGGGTTTGAAGGTGGGATGTTGGGAACCACCGTGTGGGTGGCCGTGGGAGAAAGAAGAGGGGCAGATGCCGCAAGGGAGAAGGTGAGGGCCTTGACTTCCTCCTTTAGCCTATCCAGCTCTGCGCGCATCTCATGCACGAGGGCCGCCAGGTCCGAGGGTTCCACGGGTTTGCCAGGGTGGGGTGGGGGTGCAGCTGTTGCCAGGCCCAGGAGACGGGGGGGAGCATTGTTGGTGGGGGATGCGAGGCAACTCAGCTGGCCACGGAAGTGGACCAGCATGTTGTTCTGGTAAAGATGGAGCACTCCCTTTGTCACCCTGCCCGAGTCAGCGTCGAAGGCCAGCTCAAGCAGGTGGACCCTGAACGAGTGGAAGACATGGCATACCCAGCGGATGGCCTTAGGGTTATCCTTTCCACATGAGATGGGAAAGGTGGGGGAGGGGGAGGCGAGGTCCTTTTCAGGGCCTGCTTTCCTGGTCCAGGACCAGGTGGGGGGGTGGGCAGCAAAGTAGCAGAGGACATGAAGGGGGAAAGCGGGGGGAGTAAAGCGGGCGCAGAAAGTTCCTCTGGAGAAAGAGTGGTAGCGTTTGCCCACATTGCTGATGTGGATGGGGCATGGGGAGTCCAGAGGACAGGTGTGTTTAGGGAGAGGGACTTTTTTCCCATGGGGGGATGGTGGTGGTACAGGTCCAAGAGGCATCTACCTACCTCCTTGTCAATAAGGATGTCTATAACACTGACAACAAGAAGGTTACCTTCACCCTTTTCTATATGACCAAGGGTACTGCTGCTACCTAGGCCACCACCTTTAGACAAGCTGCTATTGCCAAGCTCACTGCCAGCACTGCCATCTCCCTTGGAACTTATGAGGATTTCATCACTAAGTTCACCACCTCATTCAAACATGCCAACATCAAAGGCAACTCTCTTGCCTGACTTATGACTATGAGTATGGTCAAGCAAAAGAACAGTAAATGGGGACTACCCTTAGATTCCTACATTGCCCAGTTCTCCAACCACACTGCCATCTCTGAGATAACTGATGACCAAGTTCTCATTGAATATTTTTGCTCTGCCATCCCTGCTGGCTTGATGCACCAGATCTTTTCCATGGACACTGCCCTGACAAAATAACTGAATGGATCTCTAAAGCTCAGAAGTTTCAAGTGCAGTTCAACCATGCTGATGAAGTCACCCGCCAAGGAAAGAACACTGCCCTCCCATATGTTGCCCCACCTCCTTCTGAATGGAGAAGGATCCCAATGCCATGGATGTTGGTGCTGTCAGAAGGACATTGCTTCTGCTGCCATAAGATTGGCCATAGGTCTAATGAATGCCCCACTTTCCCCTCTACTGAACAAAAGGTTTGAAAGGTTGAAGAACTTTCTCAACTCCAGGACATTGAGGGTAATGACAATGAAACCACTGTTAGGAAGGTGTCATTTTCCTGCATTCACAGAATTTTTGAAAAGGAGGTCTCATTTGACATGAGTCCCTCCTGCTACCATTACTCCTGTACTAGTATCAAAGTCATCTAGATGTATGAGGATTTCTGTTCAACTCATTGATCCTTTGCATACTATAAAAGTCATCGACACCACCACCCTGGCTGATAGTGGCACAGATATCAACTGCATTGACTGGCAGTTCATTTGAAAACATAGATTCCACCACAAAAGTCAATGTCTCTATCCATGTATGAAATGTTGACCAATCTGCCAACCAGAAAGGCAACATCTGATATACCTGCCTCCTCTTTGTTAACATCAAAGGCATTGCTCACAAGATTCTCTTTTATGTCATAAACAGCAGATGCAAGAATGCTATCCTTGGACTTCCTTGACTCAAAGCCGTAAACCCTTGCATCAACTGGTCCACCCAAACCCTCTCTATCCCCCAAACAACTGACCAATCCTCTGACCTCTACCAAACCAATGTCACTGATCAGAAATGACAAACAACATGATGGCTTTTTTTCTAAGGCCACTCCCTGACCCCCATGCCACATTAAAGTCAATTCCATCACCAATAAAAGGCTCTATGAATATCTTGGACAAGACTCTAAAATACAATACATGCATTGCACCTGAAAAAACTATGCTATCCACCACATCATTCAATGTGAATCCCAATACCTCCCAAACAACTCTCTAGTCATTGCTACATTGACAACCACTGCTGCCGAAAAAGCCAAACCCAAAGTTCCCTTACTCCCTGAGTACTCTGACTATGCCTCTGTTTTCTCCGGGGAGGCTGCTGATCATCTTCCTCCCTCTGACCCCTACAATCATGAGATCAATCTCAATGACTTCTTCTCTCCAAAAATTGGAAAGGTCTATTCCCTCTCTCCTGCTGAACAGAAGATGATGGAAGACTTTCTTGATGAGAACATTGCTGCTGGAAAGATCTGTCCCTCAAACTCTCCTCAGGCTTCTTTCTTCTTTTTCATCAAAAAGAAGAATGGCAAGTTGCACCCATGCCAAGACTATTAATACCTCAACAAACATACTATTCTGGATGTCTATCCTCTCCCACTCATTTCCAACCTTGTTGAAAAACTCAAAGAGGCTAAGGTCTTCACCAAGTTTGATGTCTGATGGGGCTACAACAATGTTTGCATTAAGGATGGACACCAATGGAAGGCCACCTTTATTACCCACCAAGGACTTTTTGAACCCCTCATGACAAACTCTCCTTTTACATTCCAACACTTCATGAATGATTCCTTCTAAGACATGATTGCTAAAGGATGGCATGGCATCTATATGGACAACCTCCTGATCTTCTCCCCTGATGAAGCCACCGACACCAGATGAACCAAGCAAGTTCTCCAGTGCATGCAGGAACTCAACCTCCATCTAAAGCTGGAAAAGTGCCAGTTTGCCACTAACACAGTGGAATACCTTGGAATGATCATGGAGTCTGGTCACATCACCATGGACCCCATAAAACTAGATGGTATTTCCAAATGGCCTGTTCCTTTCACTCCAAAGGAAGTCCACTCCTTTCTTAGATTTACCAATTTCTATTGATACTTTATCCCAGATTACTTGACTATCGCTAGACCCCTTATTGATCTCACCAAAAAAAACCAACCTTGGAAATGGTCTGACAAATGCCACTGCTGCTTCTCCCATCTCAAGGAACTCCTCCTTGCTAAACCTATCCTCCAACTCCCAGATCACTCCAAACCCTTTGCCATTTCCATGGATACCTCAAAGTATATCACTGGCACTGTCCTCCTCCAGACTGACACCAACAGGAATTGGCATCTCTGTTCCCACCTCTCCCAATTCTTCTTCCCAGCAGAACACAACCATGACATCTATGACCAAGAACTCCTTGCCATCATTCACGCTCTTATGGCATGGCACCACTATCTCCATGGCACTTCTTTCCATGTATAGGTCTTTACTGACCACAAGAATCTTCTTATCTATTTCAGACAGTTCTGGATCTTGCAGATTTCGATCTCAAAATGATCCACATACTTGGTTCTCTTCTTTCTAGACCTAATGCCCTCTCATGCTGGCATGATATGCTCTCCACTGCATCTGACAACAACCAGGGAACTAGCCTACTCCCACCATCCATGTTTGTCTGGTTGATCGACTTCACCCTCACACACCATATCACTTTCCACTCTGCCTCTGATCTCTTGGTCCTCCATGCCCTGCAATCTCTTGATGGAACTTTTTTTAGGTTATCTACTTTTCATCTCAGACCCTCTATTTGGTCTTCCTCGTTCATTCTCCATCTGGCTGGGTTCCTCGGTCTTCCAAAGTCATATGTCCTATTTTGGTAATATAGCCCCTATTATTAGTAGTATTATTATTATTGGGAAATTTGAAGTCAATGCCCCCAAGTGGACCTAGGTGCCAATTTACTGCAGGATTGTCGGGTCAAGTTCATTGTTGTGTCCAACTTTCAATTGGAGAAAGTGTATAAACTTCAGGAGAGACATAGAGCTTGCAGTGAAGAGATGGTGATGGTGAAGCTTCCCCTCATCAACAAGGTGGATTTGAGGAGCATGGATGGTGCAAATACAGGGGCAAGGACTTGAGTTTGGGAGATCTCATTGCAGCTTCAAGGGGGTAGTGTTGTCAGATGTGGCAAAGATGTTATTAGACCACATGAGGTAGGGTGAGGTTACTTGCACTGGGATCTCAGTGAGTACATAACCATTATAGCTTCAGGTGGAATTCTTGGTGGCATAGCCACTGTGTATCCTGGCTTGGCTCACTTGATTCATATGCTTTCTGGTGAGTCTATAGCATACTACATACAATGTAACAAAGTCTAAGAGAGGCAGGGATTGCCTGATACTATAGTACATGAGTTTTGGGATAAGTCTAGGTAAAAGGGAACTCACCTCAGCTGCTACCTAAGATGGGACAGAAATGACTGAGGTGCTTGTAAGTGAGGAGGAAGTATATATACTCTATGGGTGAAGATATACTCATATTATGTTACCTATAATATTGCTACCATAACCCTAAAAGAAGGTTATAAGGTTTAAAGGAATAAATCATTACACTCCTGGCACTTCTGTGTATAGTCCCAGAAGTGGTTCTGGTGTTTCTGAGTTTGGAAGAGCACAGAAATATTCCGGGAGCAGTTCTGGTGCTTCTGAGATCAGAAGGTGTAGGAATATTCTGGAAGTGGTTCCAGAATAGGGGTTCTGAGGTTAGAATGCTCAGAATGCTCAGAACTGTTGTTATTTGTCACAAGGAGTTAACCAACCAATTGTAGAGATTTCATATGATTGAGCTTGATTCTTATAAGAAATCTGTCCTACATGCCAATGACTAGCCTGGGAACTGCATGTGAAGTTGCACCAATGCCGATGGATATTTTCAGCTGCCGTGGCAATGTCATCTGACCCTCATGAACCTTTGCCAGCACAATCATCCCACACCTACAATACTATACTACTACCAACCTTCATCTCCGCACAATGTTTGCTTGGCCATTGGCCATCTGGGAGTACCGAGGGATTGTAAACTCCTGGTATTTGACCAGATCACTTGGGTCATTTGTGTAATGTGCCAAAGCACCAGAATTGAGTAGCCACATGTTAGGTGGCAGGATGTCATCATCTGCCCTTTGCTTTGCTTTACTCTTACTGGTCTGCTTCTCACAGTTATCACACATGGAGAGGGGAAACACAGTAGTAGTATTGTCCATTGCAACTACTACAGGTATACAAACAACATGATTACATATTTTCTGAGGCAAAAAAGATCTGCATGTCAGTACCTGCAAGTGCAGGACAGATGAAATCAGGGATTGACCAATCAAGGGTGTTGTTGAAGAACCTCTCCACATAGTCATCAACCTCCATATCCTCACCAAGGCTCATGACATCCTCATCATCCAAATTAGAGATGATCTCGACAATTCGGGGTGTTTCCATGTGTTCTATGAAAGAGGGCATCTGGCATGGTGACAAGGGAGAGTACAAGTGCAAAAGGGCCCATCCTCATTGAAAGCAGAGTGCTGCTGGTAGTGGCAGTGGAAGGCAACAGGTTCAAGGGTGTGGATAACCTTGGGAGTAGGAGTGACTCCAATGCGTCGAGTGAGAGAAATGGCCTCTTGGGCCTGAGGGAAGGCAGGAGGCCCATAGTGGGCAGCACCTATGGTGTGCATGAGGGCACACAGGTCAACAATAGGCTCAGAGTCATCAGGGAGGGCTGGGGAGTATACAGGCAGAGAATATTGAAGTGGGGAGAGTTGACTGCCTTTCATACGGTTAGTAGTGAAGGTGAAGGAGGTAGACCCAGGAGGGCAGGGGCTGCCAAGAGTGTTTGCCCTGACAGTGCTTCTTACCCTTACCCTTGTCCTTATCTTTCTTCTCCAAAGAGCTATTCCCCTTCTTTTACTGCTGCTGCTGGAAGGAGGGGTCGCCTTGCTGGTGATAGACATTTGAGACCTTGTTGGCCTGTTGATGGGCAAGGGGACGATGGGTGAGATAGTGCTGCCAAGCAGCAGTGAGGACTGTTTCCAGGTCAACCATGGAGAGGATCTTGGTCTTGGTGGGGTTCATGTTGATCTCAGCATTGAGCTGCTGGTATACCATTGCCACATACTTTGGCAGCTTGGCCATGGTGATGAGGGCCTTGAGGTTATTGGGGACTTTGTGCTGAAGTAGCTCTAGCTGGGAAAATGAAGTGTTGAGCTTTGAGAAGGTGGGGCCAGGATGGTTGTTGTCGGGAATGTAATCTCGAGCATTATCTTCCACTTGGTATAGGCCGAGGCGAGGGAGGCTTTGTTATACTATGCCTTGAGAGAGTCCCAGAGGGACTTAGTGGTGCCACATGAGAGGATGCAAGAGAGGATGGAGAGTTCAAGGCACAGGTATAGAATGCCAAGGGCCTTGTCGTCATCCTTATCCCACTTCTCCTGCTTGGCAGGCTGGGTGTTATCAGGGCGAGAGTGATGGTATATCTTTTGCCAGAAGCCCTGCAAGCAGATGTATGCTTCCATCTGTTGGCTCCAGTGCTGGCAGTTGGTGCCATTCAGTTTGGGGATCTGGGTGGCAATGGCAGTGGAAGAAGACATTGTGATATAGGTTGGTTCTGTGGAGATAACATGTTAGTTTAGTACCTGGTGGAAGGGAGCAAGGAGAAACATTCATGTCACTGAACAGCGTCAGAGCTCCCAGAGTATAGGGTCATAGTGACCCCCTACATCCAGAGTCTGATGGTGGTTACACCTTGAGCATTGCCACATCAGAGGTGTGTCTGGCATTTCTGCATGGGACAGCCAGTGTCCAAGGTGTTTACCTAGAGCAGTGACAGCATTTCTGCACAGTAAGAGCTCAGGGCTCATAACCTGTTGCAATAGCAGGGATACAGCATGTGCACAAGATCCCTAAGGAACTACTGCAGGGTATCTACCTTGGGACTGAAGGGTTCCTCAGAGATGATAGTGGTAGCAGATCAAGAGGGAATTTTTATTATTCAGACTCAGCAGAGTCTTATATATGCTTTGTAATGCCTACTTAATATAAGCAACATTGCCCACACCTCCTTGTCAATCCCAAGTTCATCTGCGTCATCCAGTACTGTGTCCCCAGCCAGTCATGTCAGAAAAGGGGAGACCAGAAACCATCAACATCCATTTGCTAGAATAGATTGTATACCTCTTGCAATATAGGGACCTGATTGTTCAGGACATTTGGTACCATAGCAGGATGGTCCGCACCTGGAGCACCTCTAAGCTTCAACAAGCCCAAGTGCTCATGCCCCAGGATCCAATGACCTCAGTTGGTACAGCAGTTTTAATAGATCATTATACTGCTCATTAGCACAAAAATGCAATACATCACTCATGGAGATTGAAAATTATGTGTCCCCCTCTGTGATTGATATACCAATGATGTATCACTTATCAGAATGATGCATCAGATGATATATTAATGTGCATAGGTAGTTCAATACTGTTTTCTCTGTGCTAACAGACTAGAATCAACCAAATATCTGTGGTTTGTCCACCATGTACCACCTTCTCATCACTTGCTACCACATGTGGTGATATTTCCTGTGATGCTTGAGCCCTTTTCAGCACTATTATTATATTACAGTGAGAAATATGTGCTGCACCTCTACATTATCCCTCTAGCCTCAATTCATGTGGTGTAATGTATCATACTAACATCAGCAAACCAGCCTTTCAATGTCTGAGGTGACAGCATCACAGGGCCTAGGTGAGCTTCAATCTGTCCCATTCTGGGACAGGGTGTCAGGGTCTGTTGACACTAAACCTTTTCCTCGGCTAAACTCAGTGGTGCCAAGCTTCTGCCACACCCTGGGTCAATGCTGTCCCTGCCAGTCACAGATTGGTAGCAGTAGTAGCTTGTTTATCACACATATAAAATTGGATGATAAGCATACAGGCTACAGTGCTGGGCACAAGGACAGGATATAGACTAAATATATCTACATATGTACATATATGTACCGGAGTCAACTCAAACACTGGCATGGTGAACTTGAACAAACTTAAATATTGTCACCAGGTACTAGGTGAGATCAACATCAATCAAAGAGTGAAGTGATGGTTGCTCTTTGATACACTGTGCATTAGCTGTGCAGTATGAGAGCTTGGTAGCTCCAAGACATACCAGATGTAAACAGCAAATGACTCTCCCACACTACATACTCAAAGACAGCAGTTTGCCCACTTTTCCAAATCATGAGCTGAACATGCCCAATGAAGCAATTCGTGGCACACAAGTCATCCTGTGCCCTTTCCAACACCAAATGATTATATTGGAGGACCAAGGTGTTGCGGTGGATAATCTGATTGGCGAGTGTCACACTCGCGTGCAAGGAGAATATGACTGTTGGCTCAAGCTGCCTCTAATAAAGAGGTAAGCTTCTCTGGAATTGCATGGGCAAGGAATGACATGGTACATGCCATAAATTTCCTAAATAGATTTGGTAAGTTGTAATGAGTCTATGGAGCTCAACACTTACCTCATGGGGTGAATCATTGTCATCCTTGTTGTTCTCACTGGTGGTTTGGGGGTCGTCATTGTGAGCAAAATTGTGAGATGGGGGTGGGCAATTCAGACTTCAATGGTATGGAAGAATACTAGAGTCGGCAGGCATATGACAGTGCTGTTGGATAGGTAGTGGCTTGGAGTAGTATGCAGTAGTTATGGTACAATGGACAAGGGTTAGAAAAGGTGATAAATGAAAGATTTCATCTGATGCATTGGCAGCCTGAGATTACTGTGAAGGGGTAGGGATGTTTGCAGTTTGCAGTCTCAGGGACAGTGGTCTGGTGTCCATAGTGACTAGTGATAGTTGAGGAAAACAATGCCAAATGTCTCCTTGTTTATTACATATTACATATATGTACGGTAAGTATAATGTTGCACCACCTCCTTGCTCAGGCTATCCAGTGACCCATCTTTCATTTGATGATGGCCAAGGCAAGAAAAACTTGTGGAAGACTCAAGAATGTAAGATGTCCCCAATGTGGAAAAAAATTCCATTCCAAGGCCAACATCCTTCAGCACATGCAGCCAATTGGTTCCAGGATCACTTGAATGTTCTCAACAAGTCCTCTTCCATTCAGTGATACTCCCATGGCTTCTGACTTTGTAGCACCCAACCCACCTCACTCCCCTGGTGACTCAGATGTCCAATCAAATATCAACTACTATTTTTCATCTCTGACCTGCAAGGGGTCGGGAGACATTGAAATGGACTCAGGGTACATAGACACACTGTGAACATTCATGGAGGTCCTTCTGGGCTGTAGCGATTTATACCCTGGCGGTGCTACATGCATGGACACGTTCTGGAGAGACAAGTATGCTGGGGAGGGGGAGGAGAATTTGTATTACCCCTTTGCCTCTGAAGAGGAATGGCAATTTTCTTCCTGGTGCATGTACTCTGGCTTGAGCATGGCTGCCATTGACTCTCTGTTATCACTAAGTATCATAAGTCATCAAATGTTCTACATTGACTAGCACCTGACTACAATAACCAAAGCTCAAACAGATCTTGCTTTAGTATCAGACTGCCAAGGAGCTTCATGCATGTATAGAGACCCTCCTGTCAGGACCACCATGGTTATGCAAGCAGTGCAACCTGAGGCTCCCATGAAGCAACCTGTTCAACTCTTCTATTGCCCAGCCCTTGATTGTGATAAGTCATCTGTTACTCACTCCACACATAGTGTTTGTCCCATGAAGAGTTTGGACATCAGCTTCTCACATCTGTCACATATATGAAGATTTGTTGAGTGAGGATCATGCATGGGCCATTCAGGTATTGCAATCATACTTGATCACTGCCCAATGGATATTCACCCAGAATTCTAGAATGCTCTTTCTCATGGTGCAACAATTCTCAGCATTGTTTTTTCCTCAGACAAGACTAATATCTCAGTGATGAGCAGAAACCATATGGCATACCCCCTTCTTATCAGTCTCACCAACATCATCCTGGAGATTCAATCCAAAATCTCCTTACATGGTTGTCTACTTCTCACACTTCTCCCCATTTCAAAGTTCCCACATAAACACTCTCACATCTGGAGTCTCCTGGACAATAGACTTATCCATCGAGCATTGGATGAAGTCTTAGCACCATTAAAAACTGCTGCACGTGTAGGCATTATGATGAATAATCCTGTAGGCAATCTATGGTACTGCTATATACCCCTAGCAGCCTACATTGCGGACATTCCAGAGCAGTCTCTCCTGGAGTGCACAAGTCCCAAAGCATTACTGTTTACAACAGCTACACACAAACAATTTAGTGATGCAGTTCTTCATCCTCCACGCATCGGTGAAGACATGCCCTCAGCCATTCACCAAGCATTGGAGAAGTGCTCTCCACATGACTATCAAGCTTTTCTGAGGGTCATCAAGATGCTACATTTGAACAGTGTCATTGAGCTGTTTGGGGTAGACTGGCTGCTGTCCTGTCCTTCCCAATTTCTTCATCCTGAGTCCCTTCACCACTTTCACCAGTTTTCTTGGGATCATGATGTTAAATGGTGTGTAGAGATCGTTATGGCAGCTGAAATTGATTTCCATTTCTCCCTTCTACAACACACTGTAGGATATCATGGGTTTGAGGACAGTATCTCAAAACTAAAGCAGGTTACCAGGCGTGACCATTACTCGGTTTAACACTATATTGTCAGAGTTATCACTGGTGCAATTCCTCACTGATTCCTTATTGCAGTCCATGTGCTGCAGGACTTCCATTATCTTGTGCAGGTACCAACCTTCTCTGATCAGTCACTCGACAGGCTGACAGACACACTCCAGGTATTTCATGACAACAAAGACGCAATAGTCCAGGCTGGTTACTTAAGATGACTCATGGGGAATACCTAAATTGGAATTGCTTCAAAGTGTAGCTTCTAGCATTAGTCGTTCCAGTCCTGTCATGCAGTGGTCAGCTGATGCTACTGAACACACACACATTCAAGAGATTAAAGTCCCCACTCAGCTCAGTAACAACCAAAATTACTACAATCAAATTGCTTGTTACCTCAATTGTTTGGACAAATGCTTTTGTTCTGATGTTGCCACATACTTCCAAGCTCAGCGCAAGATGGTTTGCCTCCAAGAGGATGACAATGCTGACCTTGAGCAGGAGGATGAGTATGATACTGGAATCAATACAGAGGCACCCTCATTTCATGACCACATGAACATGTTGCATTCAATTGTGGATTACTTTGTTGTTGCTGATGCCCTTTCACATGGTGCTGTCCCTGATGCTCTGAAGCCCCATTGCACCTTTTCAACTCCTACCACTGCTTTCCATATCACACACAAACCATCCCTCAGTATGACTGTCGATGAAGCAGCTACCCTTTATGGAATTCCTGATCTCTGTTCTACAATTTGGGAATTTTTGCACCATGTCCAGCATGGTACAGATCATCCTGTTTCAGGCATCTGAACTCCAGACATGCAGTATCCACTACTGTTTGACCGCATTCAAATATGGTACAAATTATGCATACAGCAATTCCTGTATGATGACAGGAACAGGGTGAATGTTTTGCAAACTGTATGCACATATGCCCCCTCTGGCAATTGCCCACATGGACTCTATGATGCTGTTATCATGTGTCCCGGTCCTGAAAGTGATTGGCCTCAGAAAGGTCTTGAAGGTATGATTATTACATTGCTATTGAGGTTGGTACTGTACTGAGCAAGACACCAATGATAGGTTACCTTGTTGTCCAGCTTAGGCTTATCTTCCATCCAATAAATACTGACTATTTTGTTGCTTACATCTAGCATTTCAATGCAAGTGATGTCTGTTTGGGAACTACTGGCATGCATTCACTTAGATGGGCAATCAAACCAAATGGAGCTTGAATTGGGCATGTGGTCCCTATATCACATATATGATCTGCCACTCATCTGATCCCCAACTTTAGCAAGGAAGCACACCCTCGTTTGACATGCAAGAGCAGCTACAAGTTGTTGAATGATTTTTGGCTCAACAAGTACTGGTTGAAGGAATTTTATGTCCTTTGTAGTCATGCTATTCATTTGTTCTCTGATGATGCAGTAATAGACCTTGATGCAATCAATTGGTTGATAATTGATGTTGATATATATTTCTAGGGACTGTAAAACTCGTACCCTACCACATCTTGACCATTCTCCCCCTCCTCATACCCACTGTGTAAACCCACCGACAAACATGCAACAGGTAACTAAATCTATCAGTACTACTGCTCATTAAACTCTGTCTGATGTGATTAATAAGCACAATATGCCACTGTCACTATGTGCAGTATGTTCAGCTCCAAGCCTCTAATGTCCGACACAAAACAGTTGACAGCAAGCCCTCCTTCAGTTAGCCATACCTTCTCAATTTCATTAAAGGGTGGACATGTACCGTGCATCCATGGACAACAGAGTTGCAGAAGACACAGCCCCTGTCCACTGGACGCTCAATGAGGAGCAGACAAAGGATTTTTTGGCTAAGCTTTTTCCCAACAAGAGATTGTTCTCAATGCCAAATGGCAACTCTGCCACTGGAGCTTGAAGCATTGACTCACTTCTTGGCGTAATGCAAGAAGTACTGCAACAGGAAAATGGTTGCTGGAAATATTATCCAAATCCCTTGAAAACATTTGGAGGAGGGAATTGCCAACTTCCTTAATGATATAATCTGTCACACTCCAGATTCTCATATGTATACAAGGTAAGTAAGTAATTGTAATCCTAGTTTATGTTGGTGGCTAACTTCATGCTACACAATGGACCAGGAAGGCTGCAAACAGACCTGTGGATGGTTTCAATGGCACGATCTAAAAGCCTGACCTTCTCCTTTGCAAAGAGGGACTGATCAAAAAGTGCATTGCCAAAAGGGAGAAGTTTGACATGAGAATTGACATCTACACCCTGGGCAAAATAAAAAAGACCCATAGTGATGATAACAAGGATTTGTACATTGGGCTCGCTGGCAAGGCCACTTTTCTACTTGAAGTTCAGGATGGACATCATGCAATGCCCAGCATTCAGTTTGTAGGTTCTCATATCATCCTTACTTTCTTTGACCAGGGTGGCTCCATCTCCACGTATCCTCTCAACATCCATTGATTTCCTGCAGAGTTCCTCCACATCCTCCTTGGGATCACATTCACTGATGGGACCATGTTCGGTTTCAACTCAATCACCTTCACTCAGAATGGTTGAAAGCATATCTGGATCATCTGAAAGATGATGAATTCACCATCTATGTATGTCAATATGCTACTCTTCTTCTCCGGGATGTTACATGGTTGAGGTACAACTGTGTGGAGCAGCATGGTTACAATCAATGAAGACTTATAGGAAGTTGTTATTAAGGATACCTGGGTAGACCTGCTGTGAAGATACACTGTAGGTAGAATATTGAAGATACTGGAGGCAGTCACAGTGAAGGGGATACCAAGGCTGGTACATGAACAACAGGTTCAAACCACAAACCCCATCACACAGGAACTCCTGAACCATTTGACTCACATCTTTCATTCCATTATCAGTGCGGATGGTGACCCCCTATATAATTTGCATGTCTTTTCATGCTTGGTCTCAACACTGAAAGGCTTCCTGATTTTTGACTTCACTTCTCTCACTGAGCTCCTTGTCGCCCCAATTGATTGTCTATGTGGTGAGTCCAAGTCAAATCCTTGTTCAGCACAGACTTATATCTAGTAGCCCATTGGGATGCTGTTCTGGTAGTGCATGTACTCCATCATGATATCAGCCTCTTCAACGTCCTCCTCGTCCTGGTGATGCAGTGCAACCTCAGTGTGGACTTTGTAGATCAGGTCCTCCAAGAACCCAAATGTACCTGAATTCAAGCAAAAATCCAGAAGCTTCCTCATTGTGGCCTCTTAAGTGATTGGGGCTATGGCATCCCAACAGGTGACCATGACACTTTGAGCCCAACTCCAGGAATTCATGTCACAGGTAAAATCAAGGTGCTTGGAAAAAAAGACTTGTGTGATGTACATAGCATTGT
The DNA here is from genome assembly GCA_038088815.1 of Boletus nobilissimus. NCBI lineage: Eukaryota > Fungi > Basidiomycota > Agaricomycetes > Boletales > Boletaceae > Boletus > Boletus nobilissimus. The sequence goes on along the minus strand of JBBPJO010000120.1, from coordinate 6,838 downwards.
CATTCCCGTGGCTGACCAACCCCTCCCACAGGATGCAAGTGTGTCTGTTAACACAAGTCCACTTCAATGCATGGTGCATCTTCTGTGGATTTGGTTCATTTTTCTTTTCTTGACAAATTCCAGGGAACATGGGCCTGGATGGCTGTCGAACTCAGCCACATAGGACCCAGGAAGCCAGTGGTACATGAAGCTCACCACGATTTGGAATCATTCTTTTACATTTTGCTTGCAATTTGTCTCCTGTATGACAACCCTGGCCAGCTCAAACCCACCAAAGATCTTGTCAAATGCATTGATCCCATCTTTGCCATAAACCAGCCTAGCACACTCAAAACTGTCACAGTCCAATCCACCTTCAGCTGGATGGCACTCATGATTTCATACATCTTGCCATATTTCCGGCTGCTTATCTCCCTTCTTGAGGAAGTCTGCAAAGAGCTCATCCTACCCATCAGATGGTGTGGAGACAACATGCAGGTGAACAGGGCCTCCACACATGACAACTGTATTGACTCTATTGTTACAATGCTCTCCATGCTCCCAGATAATTGTTGGCTATCAAAGGAGGAGGTAAACCCTTCAGGCATTACAGCAGTACCATGGGGCAGCAGCATGAGAAGTTGTGCACCTCTGCTTCCAGCAGCACACACTACTGCATCCCCTAGCTCTGGGACCTTCAGGTTGTTTGGAGATTCCCTCCAACAGGTCCCTTCAATTTGGATACTGAGAACGTCTTCTACAAGCGGCTCTAAATGCTATTTCGAAAATGAGGTTGAGTTGAACTCTCAGCTAGCAAAGAGATGTGCAGGTATGTCAGATTCGCATGGTGCAGAGTCAGAGGTACCAAGTACCATTATGAGTTGGGTTGATGTGGATGGATCCCATGTAGTTGTATAGAGCCAGGTCCTGGGTGTTGTCATTGTGCCATACATATGTTTCATTGTTTTATTTTACATACACTAGTACCAACATCATGTATGTACTTGTCTTATGTAACAACTGTAATGTATACAACCTTGCGTCTTCGCTTGCACTGTCACAAAACACTGAAAACTCATGATGTAGCTCCTTGTCTTCATTTTTGCATGATGGTGGCCAAGCACAAAATCATATATGAGAGCAAGGATGATGACGACACTGGAGATACAAGCAAGAAAGCTTGGACACACCTGGACATAGAACAAGGTACATGCATTAGTATACAAGTGGAAATGGTCCTAATAATAATGTTGCATTGTGACTGAAGGTGTCAATATGTCTAGCATGCAGTGCTCCAAATGCTCTGGCAGAGGTAGTGGAGGTCAATTGAACCAGATGAAGGGCCTAGAGTGAATGCAGATAGAGCAATCAAAATGGCCCTCAGCAGTCAACATTGCTACACAGGGTGAAGAGGTCAACCCCATGGCACCTTCCTCCCAGAACACCGGTAGAAGCACCTCTTGCAAGGGACAAGCTACCTCAAATGGAGTGGGAATCAGATCACCCCTGGCCCACCCTCAGCCTGCACCTCCTCCACCATCCTTGCAACCAGAGTTTGCATTGGCAGCACCTGGTGAACAATTCAGTTTCAGGCTTTTGGGCAGTGTGTCTCAAATTGAGAGAGATACTCAAGCTCCCACTCACACTCAGTTTCCCAGTGTACCATCACTGTCTTTCAATTGTGATGGTCCTGTACCACAGACCAGCAGCAATACTCAGGCACCCACTCACACCCAGTTTTCTGTATCCCAATCATTGTCCCAAGGTTCAGTACCATCATCACAGAGTGCTTTGTTGTTCTCAGGTGGGACTTCAGGAAGGGCCTCAACAGCACCAACATCTTGCGCACCATCTGTGTGTTCCTTGGATGGATGACCCATTGCTCAATCACATCCTCCCTTCCCAAAATGCTTCATGACCATATTCATCAGCTTTTGACTCTACTTTTGCCAGCTCTCATCCTGCGAAATCCTCATGGCCCCATGCAATGGATACTCGTGAACACAATACTGGTACTGCAAGATTACAATGGACCACCTCTTTCTATGGCTTACCATTGCACATTGATGGGACCGGCCAGTCTTTCTGCTGCTCCTGACTTCTGTGCTACCAGAGATGTCCAGTTAGAGCATGAGGTAAGGCATCTGTCTAATGTGTACATGTTCATTCAATTGTCTGTCCCTAGATCAATGAGGCCTCTCCAAGTGAGGATGACAGGTTTGCAGAGAAAATATTTCATCAAGGTGTGTCCTGATATTATGCCTGTGACACTCGGAGAATGCATAATTGCTGTTCCTGTAGATGATGAAGACTTTGCAGGGGAACTACCACCACTGGGTATGTTGCCTGATAATTGAATATCTTGTCTAATAGCCCTGCCGCAGATGACAAGACAGCTGTCAACAGCACAACCATGCACCAGAGTCAATCTATGCCTCATATGCCAAGTTGTGCTCAAGGTATGTCATATTGCATTCCATGCCCCATCCTAATTTTTATCACTGTAGGCAACAACATGGCTGCACAACAACAATAGGCACATACATCTGACTTCTTGGATTCAAGCCAGTCTCATTTGCCCACCACCAATGTAACTGTGCACCCTATTTGCCCAGTAATACCCAGTTACTTGCTGCAAGGCAGTGGCAGACCTTATCCACTAAGCAAGTTGCAGGTGGAGCCTTGCATAATGTTGATGTCCAAGAACCCTCCACTGCATCCAGGACCAGCCAAGAACTCTCCACCACACCCAAGACTGGCCAAAACCCCTCCACTGCATCCAAATCTGGCCATTCAGTTCACCCTGCCTTGGAACATGTGGAGCTATGGCAACTTCATTTTTACAACCCACCAACTTGTGATATCATCGAATGTGTGAAACAGTTCTCCCATTGCAACATCACCTCTATCAACTCATTCCCTGTCCGTGCTGCATTCAATACCAAAGTCATCAAGTACATTGATGAGGCAATTGCTGAGCGCCAGTCCCGAGGCTTGATCATTTTGGATGGTAAGCTTGCACTGCCCCACATCTTTGATCCCTCTGTCAGCTGACTGGTCATTCTAGGTTGGTGGCCACAATATGCTTCCAGTATCACCAGACTTGTGCATACTCATTATTCTCTCCCCAATGTTGTCATTCATGTATATCAGTTGTGGGAGGACCTAAGCAGTTGGCGCTCAGAAATGAGGAAAAAAGCCTGCATGCTCATCATGCAATGATATCAATGGGATCCTGAAAATCACCATGACCAAAATGTCAAGATCACCAAGAACCTTGTGGGAAATGGTGGTTTATTTCTGAAGGATGATGTAGACAGAGAGATAAGATGAACTGTTCATGATGAAATGAACTAACATCATTGCCAGGGATGTGCCAACAACCTTGTGCATCCAGCTCTCTCAGGGCTCATTATTGATTTTTTTTACACTGGTTCCACCTCAGTCGGCAAATTGTTCCCTGAAGTTTTTGCTGAAGAAGTTCTGAGGGTCACAGTGGCTATTGTCGCTACTGCTGTTGGTTTATTTGTTACTTTCATTACTTGATATTGATAGCTTCATGCAGCTGAAGGTTGTGCTTGACAAGATCACATTGGGTCAAGGTGAAGTAAATTTCTGGGTCAACACTTATATGGTGGTCTATAGGCAGATCCTTGGGTTGATGAGCAAATGTGATACAAGTCCAATTCACTGTGCCAAAACAAGGGCTTTGTGAAGGCAATGGGCTTAACTTGGGAGGTATGCAGCCTGCAGGATCTCATATCATCACCACTGACATGATTCTCAGTAGTGGTATGACTGATTGGGAACTGTTTGTCGGAGGATGTGAATTTGATGTTGACCTCCATCTGCAAAAAGGAAAAGTAGCAGTAGCATGTGCCATGATTACATTGTTGCTATCGTTACCTGTCATCAGTAGTGCCTATTTGCATACAGACCATTGCCGATATCAGCTACCATAGCCTCCTGCCATTGCACCAATGTGTACATAGTCTACTTATAAGTTGAATTGATCAATGTCAACTACCAGTGACAAGTGTCCACAACCAATACATTCAAAACACATGCACTCTGTACTATTCAAATATACACATATTCATATATCTATTCAAAAAAAAGTATTTGCAGCACTCATACTGTCCCCACGACACCAGTGAGTGTTGACAATGCCACTTGGAAACTGGAGGACCAGGTGACAGGGCTGGACAAGATCAGTGATTGGCACGACTACCATGTTTGGAACATGGTTTTGTGTCGAGCAGCTAAAATAGAACATGTTGATATTGCAGTCAAATGTGTGAAGTGGCTTGAACAAGTGGATACTGTATATGTGAGCAGGTGTGGGTAATGGCCAAGATGAGGTGGCAGCCTGAAAATCACTCAGACTTCCACTACCTGCAGTCCTAAAATCCAATATCATTCAATTTTTATCTGGTCCAGCACAGACGATTGACTTACCTTGAAGCCCCCCCATTCTGTGACCTTGCTCACCATCCCACATCAGAACAGTGTCATACTGTGCTGGGGTGGGAGCTTTGCAAGGGCCATTGGCACATTCTGAATGGTAGCATATTCGTGCGGTCTCACTGTCAGATAAGTGTTTGAGTGGGTGGAGTGGAACCTGCATGTTACTAAAGCAGTTGAAATGGTCATGGAGTGTTGGTTGGAAGCCCTGGGGCATTACTGCTGCGTGTTGGTTGGTTAAGCATCTCTGTAATGATTCCACAAATGCCATGGCACCGTGGTGCCAAACAAAAAATTGTGCTGTCCTACTTGGGAAATGAGGATGGCGTGCAATGTGGTATGGTAGTGGTGGCAAGGCTTGGTCAGCCTCAGGAGCTGTATCATCAGTATCATCACTGTTCTCATTGCCTGACCCACCAGTAGCATGACCACTGTTACACCACCTCAGATATAAGTTGAACCATATAATGGCTTCCTGCCAGTTCAACCACTTGGTCATCTGTATTGTATAGTCTTTCCAATTAGTTGCCACATAGGCCTTCTTGGTGTATTCAATGTGCAGCCACCAGAATTTTCAGTGTTGAAACTGTCAAGACTACCAAACAGCTGGATCAACTTGATGTAGTGGACCAGGGAGTGAAGCTTGGGGATATTGTTGAAATGTTCACGACAGCCAAGCTCAATAAAAATGTCCTTGAGTGCATGGAAATCATTGAGGGTGTCCTGTAGAGCCTGTAAAGTCTCATCAGTGTGGGAATGATACTACGTGAGATAGACAAAATCCAGTAGTGCACAACTAGCCTGGATGACATTGGAATTTGGTGTACCAACCAGCACAGCACAAAAACTCATTGGAGTTATTTGTGATCAGTGCCATTCCATTGCTTCACAATGGAGATCCCATGCATCCAATGTTGTAAGCCTGGATGGCTTGGCATTGCTTGAAATCAACTATCAAATGTCTTCTTGCCCACAATTGCTGTACACCACTTCTTGAGGTGATCCTTGATGATCCCTTGATGGAGCTGGTGTAGTATGTTGGAGGTGATGCATGTGAAGATGTCGGGATGAGGGAGATTTACCCAGAAGGGTAAGAAAATAGAGCACAGCCCTCAGCAATGAACTTGGGGGGGTATTCTCCAGATGCTTGCATGAGGAGTACACAGATTGTTTGTACTTGACTGTGGGCTGGAAATTTGAAGGCAGTACCACATTGGTCAGCAGGCACATGACACTTGGGACACTGGTTCTCGGCACAGCACGCAACCAAGCATTGCTTAGGGTGATCCCCAATGAATGTGGCAAGCACAGGGTATACTCACCTGATCAGCCCATTGGCACACACCAACTCAACACCTTCCTGGCCAGCAACTACAAGGGACTCAACAAGCCGTCTCATACAGTAGTAAAAGAGGCAATATCTCGCCACAGAGTTATTCTTGAAGGTTTCGAGCTTTGAGATAGTTAGGTATCCCACCAAGATTGAAGCGTGATGTGCAGGGCAGCAACAGATATGTTTCAAGACATTGCCAATGGTGAGATACACTGGCCAAGCCATTTTATCCCCCTTGAAACATGACAATTCAGTTTTATCAGATGCAAGGATGACAGGCAACATGGTTGCCCCTGCTGGCAACCGGGACTAGATTCTAACCTGTCAATGTACATTGTTGATCAATCCTTTGACAGGGACTTACCTGGGTTTCCCACCACCAATCACCCATCCAGATCTTGTCAAAATGCTGTGTCTGTCTGTCAGAGTCAGTATAGACTTTTTTGGGTGTGTATGACATTTTGTTCTTGAGTGCGGCATTGCCAATTAACTCGCGCACCCAGGCCATGGGATCCTGCAACCATAACTCAAGCGCTTCCAAGTCCTCTTCCTCCTGTTTGGAGTCAACCCGGTCTGCATCCTTGCCTTCTTCGGTATCTCCAGCATCTCTTCCCACATCACTACATATGTGTACTAGCTCACACTTCCATTCTGGGCCAGTGGGCAGCTGATCAATTAACTTCATGAACATGTATGTGCTCTTGTAGGTAGGTTGAGTCCATTTGCATGTCTGGTTGCAGTAACTATAAGTGTGAATCGCCACATGGATTGATGTGACTCACAATTCCCAATTTAAGGAACTTATCTGTTGCTCCTTGATTCACATTATTCACAAGTCAATTGTTACAGTTTACGAGGGAGTACACTTTTTCTTTACACTTTCTTGTTCACTCGACTTCTAGTCTCGTTCTCTTCACCGCGCGCGGTTGTATTCGTAATGGAGTCGTCCTCCATTATACCAGATACGTTTCCCGATCTCTTTCCCTTTCTGTCTCACACGGCGCCCCGCCCTTACCTTATTTAGACTTCCTTCTTATTCCGCCGCAGTCGCTTTATTCAGAC
>JBBPJO010000119.1:0-27364 GCA_038088815.1 Boletus nobilissimus | reverse complement strand
GGTACGCCGAGCCCCATGCTTTGGCTTGCGGTATGCTAACGTAGTGTTAAAAACGAGGGTGAGTCGGTAGAGAGAAACGCACGGAGGTTGGATGGTAGTGAGCACCGCCCGGGAGAGTCGAAAAGCACTGCAATCGCGTATGGTCCGTGCACGTCCTTGTGCTCGTGTTTATCCCCGTGTCTATCCTAATCCTTGCCCTCATGCTCTCCCTTGTGCGCGTGGGTGTGGTTGGGTGCACGCACACGGTACTCACCCGCGTGGTGCACCTCCGAATGCTCAATCACATCCACACCTTTCTTGTCCCGGTTTTGGCCTTCGCTTTCGCCCCTGTTTCCCTGTTGCTTGGGGCACCATTTTGCCTTGGGTCTCGCTATTGTTGTTTTGGTGCCCACGGGCTAGCACAGCCCTGAGACCTGACTCGTCCACTGTCCGGGGCCCGGGCGCAATGTCACCGGCCCGGCGTCAAAAGCTCGGAAGTAAACCAGCAGTTCTACAGTAGCACAGTGTCGTACCCGCGAACAGCCTCTAATACTAGGTTTCTTTTGTGAAGTACCCTTAGCCAATCTTTCCGTCTCAGTGCACGCTATGGTATCATGACGAAACATTTTGTCCAACTTTGTTACGTGTCACAGGGCCCGACGTATCGATCAAAATGGTGCAGTATACTACCAGGTCAATCGGGACTTACAACATTCCTGAGCACCAGGCTGTCTAAGGATTGGGGTCATGACCAGCCAATTTTAGCATGCAGCACGAGGAAACCAAAGTGTGAATGCAAGAACGAACTCAGGGCAAGCGACAAAGTTCTACTTACAAGCGAGCACTAAGCGAGAAAGGCCAAAAACCAACTAAAGTGTTGCAACCTTGGGACACGCGCACACACACTTTTCCGCAGAAAGGAAAAATGGAAAACGAACAGCTCAATGAAACAATTCAGTACGTGGTCAAACATAGGTATAAATTTCTCACTCACTCAATCGTTGAAACAGAGGGCAATTTGACGTTGCCGATATACCAGACGAACTCCAGACCGACGACGCAGTTCGGCAGGTCGATGTCGAGCGTGCACTCGCACTTGGAAAACTTGATGACACTTCACGAATTGACGCATTCCATCGCACCCGCGTAACTGAAGTACGCTTGTCACACCTCAAGCACGAATTCCAACAGAAACGGGCGAGAACAGCTGTACTGAGAATGCGAACCCGCTCAAAGGTGCTTGTTGACGACGAGTTCTTATACGATCGACATGACCCCAATTTGGTTTTGGGAGCCAATACCCATTTCCTGGACTATTTCCTTCTCGTCGCAGGAAAGAAGGGGCTTCACGTTGTGCTTCCCACAACCCGGGCAGATCCCAGTTACGTCTTCAAACTGGATCTCCACCAGCGGCATCGAACGTGGCGTGCTCGGCACTCCGAACTGGGATTCGACCCAGCAGGGCGAATGCTATACATTGGAAGTTACCACCAGGAGGAAATTTGGCTTGCCATGGTGCCGAGATCGTTCACTCACGAGGACGAGGATTCTGACCCTGTCACTGACGAGGAAAACATGCAACATCTTGACTGGCCAACAACAGCGATGGCAGAGGTGCACTACTTCATGGTCGTCTATTTCCTCGCCAAAGCATTACACGCCAATGGGTTTAAAGACATCTACGCTCGCGGGGACTACCCTTCACCCCAAACTGTGGAAAACCTCCGTCGGGAAACAAACATACTGTGAGTATTGTCTGATCACGCGCATGCACACCCACCGCATCTGCGAGCTGGCGAATATATTCGCGCTACCGCCTTTCCGTCCATGGCGCATCTGCGCATTTCTGTTTCATATTGATGAGCGCTAATGTTTCTGTTTTGATCACAGCGGGTTCACCCTTCAGGAGAAGATCGTTCATGACATGAAATTTCATGACGTTCGACATCTTCACGAATACATTGATGAACAGTATCACGACTTCGTTAGTGATTCCCCAGAAGACTGGAAGAGCGATGGCTTTCTGGTGGACAATGTACCCATTACTATCTCGGTGCGGTATGGACAAAATCAAGATATCTGCGGTCGAGGAACGGAAGAGGAGGAAGTATCTCATTGGCATCGATTGCACGACTACCGCCATATTCGGACGATGGCAGTTGCTCTGGCAACTCATATTGAGTACGTAGATTCAGTAATGCGCTTCCGTGTGCTTATCCTATTCTAGATGCTATATGGCAGAAGAATGGGAGACCATCGACATTGAAACTTTGATAACAGAGCATGGCGAGAATATCTATGATTCTCCATCTTCTGCAGAAAGGCAAAGGGTCAACTTGCGAACATATGCACTATTAGACGATGACAACAAGGAACGAAACGTATACGATTCACTTGGTTACCGCATTCCCCGCCGCAAAGTCAATTTACCTCAAGACGCGCAGCCTGCTGGAGTGTTTTTCAATCTGAGAAATCTTCACGCACTCTTTGAGAATCCATCCGCTGGCCACGACTCGGACGCTGTCATTCCCCACTATGTGTATCCCATCGCTGGGTTACGCAATGTTGGACAATTCCAGGCAGACGGCGTATTTCATTGCTTCACACCTTTACTTCGCTCATTAAATGACAACCTGTCGCAGCGCGATGAGAATGCTCAGCAAGCTCATCGTCCAGGTGACTATATCCGGGCTATATTCTCTCAAGGCTACAATGCCAGTGCGCACCGGGTCCGCTCTCAGGCACGCTTTCACGAGGTTCAACGCGGGATGCTTACTGCTGCTTTCGCTGGCAGCTGCGTATCTGGGCCTTCCAACAAGCGAAAGGCCACTCAGTTGTTTGATCTCTGTGCAACATCCCTACCCTTTGAGCGCTACAACACAAAAGTTGCCAACTCTGTTGTTGATCAATCGATCAGGCTGGAAAATGTTTATGTAATTGATCTTTTTCGGCTGTCTTCTGGTCAACGCAATGGGCGGTAGGTTGCTTCTTCGGTCCCCGGATTCCTATATCTGACTCTTTTCACAGTACCATTTATCGCTCCATTGTACGACCATTAACCCGGATGTGGTCGCACCCAAACGTGCTAGAAGAGGTAAAAGACCACCTTAAGCTATTCAAACCAAACGTAAGTTTCTGCTGCACTATTCTTTCCATATTTTTATAGTCTCCGAACAGGTGCTTCCTCACATTGTCCAATGGACAACGTACGGTCTTTGTTCTATACTCCGTTCCCTCTATGAACGGTTCAAACCGAATCTAGAAGATGGGATCAAGATCGAGCCTTATTGGATTGAAGTTGTTGGCGCGTTGGAGCGCGCACTGAACTTCTGCCACACTGGCAATGCAAAGGTGTTAACTAAGGGTGTCATGGACCCGCTCTGGCTTTCTCTGTCGTGCGTCCTTGATGGAATGCCCGCCCTTTCGGATCTTGTATCATTCAGGTATATACCTGAGCTCGCTCTAGATGTTTGCCACGCAGATTGGCCCCTGTCCAAGAAGACTTGCCAACCGCTCATGACATCTCAGCGCGTCTTTCAACTGAATTATGGTGCAGAGCAAACGACTGTAAATAACTTGATTTACATCCAACCATTGCGTTTTCCTCATACTCCTCCCTCGCTAGGCTTATGCAGCAATATTTCATATCAAACATTCTATCCGAACCCTTCCCGCCTTATTCGCCAGCGATGTGGATGATCAAGACCTTCGTCTTTCGTTGTACCTCTTGGATCGTGCGTTCCAAGCCTACCAAGATGATGTTCGGACTGTCGTGGACCGCGGTGTTCGTACCAGTACCTCTGCTCGTTTGGGTGGCGAGGATCTTAGTGCAGCCTCTCGCTCATTTATACGCAGTCGCCTTGAAGCGCTCTCAAAGTGGTCGGCGCTCACAAAACCACTCGGATATGGGGACTCTGCTCACACTCATCTGGTCCGGGCAATTGTCGATCAACCACAGCTCCTTGAAAACGGTTTGCCTGCTGCTTCATGCAGTCCAAAGTCGGTCCCTTGGCTCATAACAAACATTCTCAAGGCTGTGGATTCTTGTGGGGCGGTCACTCTCCCTCCCTTCATTCCAAATGGAGTTGCACTGCCTGTTATGCGCGAAGCCATTCATGAAGTCCGCAAATTACTCAACGCCGACTCTACCCACAATACCTCCCGCACTCTGGAGGATCTTCTGGCTAGAACTGTCAATCAACATGAGATTATGAACGTTCCTTGGTCACGGAATGCCCAACCTGGTCCTGGTCGCCCACCATGCTCAGTGGTTCACGATGTGTGGCTCAACCTTGGTGCTCCATGCAGCACACCCGGGCCCTCTGCTTCCCATACGATCGGATCTTCTTTCCAACATGACGCCAATGCTGCCCGGTCGTCTGCCCAGGCCATGTCTGCCGATTCTCGTGCTCCCTGGTCCATTGATGACATCCGCATTCAAGATCTTCATCAAATTTTGAATCGCTCCAGTCTTCCGACCCAGTGGAAGATCAAGCACATGGATTTCACCAGGACTGAGAAATACGTCAAAGACACGTACCTCTGGGTTCAACGAAATTACGATGCCCAAAAGCCGATCCACCAGACCGCCATTCTTCTGGCAATGATCTTTAGTGTCGTTGTTCCAGATATTCTCCACGATGCAGCGGTGCCTGGTTCACTAACTAGCAAAAGCTCTCCCATGGAAGTTACTGCTGCGGTAAGAAACTCAGCGTGGAATTCTCCTCCAGAGGGGCGAAAAGGCTTTGTTGACCGCATCCCATTTGTGATGATGATCTCGACGTTCATCATCGCTATCTATGAGCCAACTTCCCCCCTGCGGGAGTACATGAGCACACACAAGGGGAGTCTGGGAAGTGGCTGGACATCTAAACACGGTATCTCTTTCACGGTTCATCTTGATTCAAATGTTGACACCTCTGCAGGTGCGAAGGGTATCAAACCCTTCAATCTTGTCCGCCTTGGTATTGCAATTGCCAAGAAGACGAAGATATTCACGTCGCCTTTGTTTGGTCAAACATGGACACTATTACCAGATTCCGAAGTGGAAGGATACCACTCTGACCTTTGTCGCAACTTGCAAGATTTACCATACGGCCCATACACCGCCCTGGTGTCTGTTTTAGGAGAGACTATGGCAAACAAGCTGGCGTCTGAGCAGGAAGTCAAGGGTCGGGGGCTCACAAAGCGCCCTGTTCAGGACGATGCCTCTAAGCAGTCTGCTGCAAAGAAGCGGCGCGTACTGTAATCACAGTGCTTTCTATGTCTGTCAAGGTCAAGCCGTGTACGTCGTATAGTGGACATTGACTATTCTACCATGTGCCTCAAGACTTCATTCTTATCATTCGTTTCACTGCAGCATTGCATTGCTATTTGATGTCCTTTCGTAGAGTCTGGCCCACAGGGCATTTAAGGTCGCTAGTATACACAATAGTGAACCTCAGCTCGTTCTCTTGAACCATGCTGAGGTTCACATTATCTTTGATGTTGCTTGACTTATGCTAGCTGCGCTCGTGATCTTTGTCATTTTGTTCTGCGCGTTGGAGACAACCAGCTGAGAAAGAAACCTATAAGGAGTCATGTGAAAGACGTCTGGTGTTCTCTGTGACTCGTCTCCAAGCTCACAGAGCCACAAAGGGAGATGCAAGACCGATCTCTTGAAGATATTGCTTCGCTTCTTTGCATCCGCTCGATGGAATGGTTCCCGACCTCGTTGAATCGATCAAGAAGACATTGACCGAAACCGCCGCCCAGTGTACTATCCTTGGTTTGCTGGGCTGTACAACTCCTACAGTTTCAAGGAACGCCCAGCTGCTGTATCATCGACAGTCATTCGGGCTGCGGCTCGCAGCGCCGTTCCACTCGATACTGGTAGGTTTCCATCTGGCATTTTAAAAACAGCTGCAGTACCATTTGTCGTAGATCCCCCTCGCTTGTCACCTTCACCATCCGTCACCATTGAAAACCAGCACAGTGGAGCCAGAAGTGGAGAACCGAAAACAAGCACTGGCATTCGTCAGTGAACGACGATGTTGAACGGAGTGGACTGATTCCAATGTGAGTTTCTCCTCCGTTGCCTTGGATTAGCACTTACACAGTTCTCAGACCATCGGATTCACCGGCCTCGAGGTCTGTGCATCTTTTGAATTCCACCCTATGCTGAGTACCGGTGAACAGCTGCAAAAACTGACAATCACCGCAGAACGACTATTACATCGCAGTGAAAATTTCAGTCGTGAGTGGGAGAGGATTTCGCACAATGTCCGGGTACTCACATTATGGCAGCATTTACCCTCTTCCCAATGGATGGCGAGATTGTATCCGTGTTCATCCATTCTTGTGACCCCCTTAACCCTCTTTCCGTAAGTGGGCAACCTCTGTCAACACAATCCTTGTTGACCATCGTGTGTCTATAATCAACTACCGATGCCCCAGACCAGCTGGAAGCTACAACGAACCATGGCCACAGCGCTCTGGCGCGTTACTGGAAGCATGGGGGAAAACGAGACCTGGAGAGTTTGAGCGAGTGCGCAGCGGTTGTCCATTGAACCATTCTAGTCATGGAGCTGCTCAGTTGAACCTAGTAGCGGCGGCTAATTCCATCCTCTGTCAGGTTGAACACGCAGGCTCTACTCTTGAATACCCCTTAGCTTGAACCACCGTGTACTTGCCGCCCATCTTGTGGGTCACGCTGATTGTCCATCCACGTTGGTTGAGTTGGCCGCAGTGCATTTGGTGCGATTCGAGAAGCAGAGGGACGAAGTTGATCGAGCGCGGGCTGAGGTACTGCTGCATGAGGCAATGGAGCTCAGCTCCACTGACAGTGTTGTGTTTTCATGCTGCGACTATATGTTGGCCACAAAGTTGGCCCTCACCATCCAAGGAACCAATCATTGGTGGAGTTGCATTCAGAGTCACGCTTAACAGACGAGGACCCATGGGTCTTGTTGAAGCGTTTTGAACGATGCAGTGGTGCAGATGACCTTCAATGAGCAGTCACATGGATGCCGCACTAGACTAGGGAAACTTGGTCTGGCTTTGATGCGCTAATTCGAGCGTCTCGGGGAGCTGAGCGATCTCGAGGACGCGATTCCGACACTCAGGATAACTGCTGACCGTGACTCATTCCTCAAGGTCACCCTCACAACCCCACCATGCCAAACAGCCTCGGGATCTCCTTCGCCACACGTTTCGAGTGCTTCGGGCTGAGCGATCTCGAGGACGCAATTTCGATATTCAAGGTTGTTGACCTCAGAACGACTCGCCGAGTCAGGCGTCTCATACCCAAAATGTGCACCACCGGTCGCAGAGGAAGGGAAGAAGAGGATCCATTTTCGGAACCAAGAGTTAGACCCCAAACCTTGTCGCAACCTCTTGCATAGGAAGAATAGAACGGCCCAAGGCCCGACTAGTCATTCACAAAATAGTGCTAGTCAACTTCAAAAGCTACGCAGGAAGACAGGAGATTGAACCTTTTCACGAGGTGGGCCTTGGCATGCTCGCACTTGAGTGTTTGTCCCTATCAATTCTGGCTAGTCTTTTTCGTCAGTCATTGGTCCCAATGGCTTAGGAAAATCAAACACGATTGATGCTTCGTGCTTGGATATCGTGCAGCAAAAATGTGTCAGGGCGATCCTGTCTCAGGCGCCTGTCAGGACTTGAGGTACGCTCGATGTCGGGGATGTTTCGCTGGCGTTGGCAATGGGATAGACCAGAAAGGAGGGTGTGGCAGGGTTCATGAGCGTCCCGGTCGTACTCGCAAGCGAGGGCGAACAGAGGTCAAAGATGGAGATGGTCCGATCTGTAGAGGACGCGAGGATAATATGTCCTTCTGGGGTCACCGCCAGATCGAGCATCGGCCGCTCAGAGACGGTCTAGATGACGACAGTCAACATGAAATGGAAACCACCCACACGTTCAGCAGGCAAATAACGAAATACGTACGATGGTATCTATGCATGCCCAGCTCGACGTCCCATGTCCGCACCGTCGAATCAAACCCACAGTTATATGCCCGCTGGTTCGATCCGGGGGAAAAATCCGCCTTGGAGCCACGTGCCGTGTGGGACTTGAGTACGGTCATTGGTGCTTTGCGTTTTGCTCGCCCTTGATCAGCTTCGCTGGCGACTTTATGCCGTTTTTGGCGGTCGGAGGAGAACGCTGGTCAGATGTGGGCGCGACTTCGTCCCGAGTGGGGATGATGGTATCCCAGAAGCCGATGAGGTGATCCCAGGATGCAGTGAGGAGATGGGGGCCAGTATGGTCGGTAGTGATGGAGGAGAGGGGGTAAGTATGGAGGTGGAGTGAGGCGAGCATTTGGGAATCTGGTAAGACGACGGGCACGAGCGAAACACGAGTAAGGGAAGCGGTCAGGTCGCTCGCGACAAGCGCAGACCCGTCCGTTGATGTCGAGGATGGAACGACACAGATGGAGGTGATGGGTGCTTGATGTGCTGGGACATCCTGAACCAGCTTTTGCGCGTAATCGAAGAGACGAATATGGTCGTCATACGAAGATGTCAAAAAGTGTCTGTGAAAAAAGCTGCGTTTGAGTACAACGAGGATACATGAGCAGGAGGCGTACTGTGATATGTGACACGAGATCGAGGAGACCTAATCCTCACGGGGAAGCATCGTCATACGTTGTGGAGGTAGTACTGACTTGAAATACTCGATCTCGAGCGTGTCTTTCTAGCCTGCATATTAAGTGCACTCTATTCATACTGCTGGATGCAATACGTACCCCAGTAATACCATTTTCTGCTCGACATTCCCCAAGGCTGGTGCGTAGGATCGAGCCTAGGTTTTGCGAGCGAGAGGGCCTTGTTGATGAGCTGCGAGAGCTGGTAGTGCTTCCTGTCAAGTGGGATCATGAACTTCTGGGTGGGGAAGACATAGAAAGTTGTCGTGATGAACATGACCGCAGCGGACGAGGATGCATCGATGAGGCCATGGTCAAAGATTGATCCTCTGTGGCTGTGTGACAACTCCTTTTATTATATCCCTCTCTATGACGGCGCATGACACTAAACACACCCCACTGCTCCTGAACACCAAACCGAGCAAAGGCCGTCCGCTCGATTGTCCTCAGATCTCGCATACGCGATGCTGCGTTGTGCCAGCCAGGTACTTTTCTGCGTGAGTCATCCCTCGATTCGTGTAGCTCTGGCCAACGGTTAGCTTCAATCCAGAATCTGAACTGCATAGTACCGAGTAAAACGTTCAATGGTTGTGATTGCTTTAGTGACCACGTTAGCGTTTACGGTAACGCTTGTGGCTACACACGCAGGGTATTTCAAGGCAACATGTCGTCTCTGATGAGTCACGATCCAGTGTTTCCCTCGAATTTCAAGGATCCAACCAAGCCAGTTGGATAAGTGCCTCGTACGTTGCACACTTGTCCTGATATACTCATCATCAACTGTGTACCTCCTCAGCTACTCGCTCTCCACCTGCACATTTACCCCACTCTATGAGCAGCCGTGCACCATCTTTAGGTGGCGCATCGCTTGTCAAACAGTGCACCCTATTGGCATACTTCTTTGTGGGATATCTGGTGGTACTATGGTATGGTCCAATCCAATTGACCGTCGTACGCTTCGTATGTACATCTCAACTATGAAACATTTAACTCTGACTTGGTCTCGCAGATAGCCAGTATGGGCGGTGGTGCCGTACAATTGCTCGCCATGCAAGTCTCTCCATCTAGACAATCAGACACAGACATTACTGTATACCCCAACTCCTTCAGGATCCTCACCGCAGATATGTACAACATCTGAGTAGGTCTACAGCATCTCAAATGCAATACTTGCCATCGCTGATATGGCGATCATTATTCAGGATCGTGCATTTTTCCAAGTATTCATCTACGTCTCTCATGGTGTGAGTTCGCCGTGGCGTGTGTAGTTAACACACTTCTCATCGTCCATGATATAGCTCAGCCTGGGTCTCGGTCAATGGGATAGATGGGTACCCGTGATCATACTGAGGCGTCAACTCCGCCGCAGGAACATTTTACGGTGGATCGAGCGCCTTCCAAGCTGTGTCACTACATAGTGTGGCTCCGCTCCTGCCTCGCTGAAAGCCACTGGAACGCACTAACTCCTTGACAGCTTGTGTCCCTGAAATGGCCCTATAAGAGGAGTTGGCAGCTGACTGCCAATGCTCTACAGCGGGAAATGATTCAGACCCTCTAGTCATCTCACGCACGATCAGCGCCCAGTTTCCAATATGGTGTACACGAAGACTTTGACTTTCAGGAGGTGTGCACTTGCTACTTCACTCCTGGCAGGGACCATGTCGATCACCTTGGATTATCACCCCAGCACCAATCCCTCTGGCGCAGAGATAAAGGTATCGTGACGTCTCCGACATCCGATGGCTTTGCTGAGAAGTATTATGATGACACCCGTCTCAAGCGCCAGCCTTTTGATAATCTACTCTTCAGACCAGGTATCCTGGTTCCAGAGCGCTTCTGCCGTAGACCCTGTGCAGCAGCTCGGATAAGAGTCTTAGTTGTTGAAGCGCTGATCTCATGCACGACACATGAGTTTTACTTTATGGTTCTCCTTGACGAATTGACCCCTGAGACTTTGGCCAAACGCTTATGCATGACCTGCGTGTATATATGCTCAACTGACTCGACAAAAAGTTGAATTGAGTGAAGTTTACTACTACGATCAAAGCAGCGACAGCATTGCATGAAAGGGTCCGGGATAAGTGTCTGATGTGCGATACAAACCTGATGGATAGCGTGCGTTGTGCGTACATGCGAGAGAGGTATGGATACAAACAAGTGCCTAGTTTTGGTTCAATGGGGACGGGAACGGCACGCTAGTACAGACGGGACCTGATCCGCCTATACGCGCTCGTCCTCGCATGTGTGGTATATGCATTGCCTTCGTTGGCAGTGTCGCCATCATGTCCGTGTGACGAGGTGGAATTTCTTGTTGGCAGCACATAGCCATGCCGATCGATCCGGTGCTGAGTGAGTGAGCGAGGGCGCATATGACATTCCAGTTCTTCCATCCAACACGCACTGCACATTCATGTGTTCTGTGAGATTTGACTTCTGGATAGCATTGAACGCACACCCTTGCACTGGGGAATCAAGCTTTGCTGATGGACAGAGTCAGCGTCGTGTCACACAGCGAACATACGGTGTGGGTGCACGTACTCGCCAGTGTGTATTTTCATGTGACGGACCAGGTAAACCTTGCGGCTGACGGTCTTGCCACGTTGTGGGGCACTGTACAGGATGCCAGGTAGGATGAATGAGTGACGCATTCGCACAGTATTCATTAGGGACGTACAGAAACGTGAGTGCGATGTGGACAGACGTTCATGCTGATCTGCAGCAGGTAAATCGAGGGTAGTGCAAATGAGAGAGGCTAGACGCATGAACTCATCAACCAAAAACCTTCCCGTGGGGCCAGATGCCATGACATTGTCGAGTGGGGAACGGAGGCGACTGAGTTAGCTCCAGAAGCCGCCGCGCGCCTGTTCGAGAAGATCGACAGCACGTACAGGAACACCATAACGAAGACAAGCTGAAAACGCATCCACTGCGAGTGAGGATACGGTCCTTGAGGATAGTAAGGTGTTGAGGCAAGGATGGCAGGGCAGCAAGATGCCGAACGAGTAATCGCAATGATGTGTCATATGCAAGCAGTGTTGAGGGGTGATGGAACTCTTCGGCCATGCAGATCCACGCTCGAGCAGTGGACAGATCTGTTGAAGACACCATTTGAGGCACATCTGTCAACCCAGTATAGACACTGAATAGAGCCTCCTTGTCCTCTACTTTCCCGACCGCATGAGCTGGGTATAGAGGTCGCTTGCAAGATTCTCTAATGAGCCAGACTGATCTGGGTGTCCTTGCGGGCGAAGTTCCAGTACTTCTCAGCCGAGGACAACTACCTCGTCGAGATCCGCCATCATCCCGAGCTCTTTGTAGTGAGTCGAAAGATAAACTGCAAGACTGTCCAAGGACGCGGAACGACCAGGCTGCCCTTGCGGAAGCATTTCAAGTGCTTCCTGGCCAAGGTCAATCATCAAGGTCCACCATCGCCCCGAGCCGCTTGTAGCGAGCCAAGAGATGAGCAGCAAGGTTGTTCAGAGACATGGAATGATCAGGGCGTCCTTGCAGGCGAAGCTCGAGTGCTTCATGGCTAAGGAGAATTACCTTGCCATAAACCTACCATCGCATTGAGCTGGTCGTAGCGAGTCGAGATAAACTGCAAGACAGTTCAAAGACGTGGAATGATCGGGATGCCCTTCCAGGAGAAGTTTGAGTGCTTCTCGACCGAGTAAAAGGGCCACATCGAGATCCATCATGGCCCCGAGTTGCTTGTAGCGGCCATACGCGCTCTCGTGCGGTGTTCGGTCGTGGTGAAATGTTGCCTTTTTTGCGGCTGGTGTTTGACCATTTTGACGAGGTCGTGTATGCTCGTGTCATGGTACCTGAGCGTTGTTGGAACCGTGTACAGAGCCTGTTGATGGTCAGTATTACAGAAGAGACGTGAGACAAACGACGCACTTTGAGTTCTGTGGTGTCTCAGTATGTACCTAGCTTGGAGTTGAGGCAGAGTACCTGTGAGCAAAAGATGTCGCCGCTGGCAAGTCTTGAACGAGTGTGAACGTACGTTTGGGGACACACGTCAACGTACATGGCCAGCTACCGCTCCCGCTCCTCCAGGCGAGTCGTCGACGCTCGCGCTCAAGTCTTTGGCCGAGGACTGCCTTGAGGTTCTTTTGTTCGGCGATTGGCGTTTTTGGTGCGCTAGGCAGGGTTTTTGAAGGGATGCGGGAGGTGGAGGAAAGAAAGTGACGTTGCGCTGTCCGTGGCACTGAAGTTGACGATCGTGGCCAATTCAAGGATGCATGGCATCCCCGACATGGCGATTATTGATGCTGTCCGACCATCGAATGTGGTGCGTTGTCATTACATGCATATGCTCGTCCGTCAGCATGCATGACCTTTGTGTACGGTACTAAAAAATGTTTGTGCACACTGGACTGAAAGCCAGGCAAACAAAACGAGGGGAGACAGGGAACGAGTCTTTCCAAATGGGTGGAATAGGGTGGTACCGCATAGTAAGATAAAATCAATAAACATAAGAGGGCGTGAAGCCGGTGAACGATGAGCCAAGAAATGAAACTCGACGCATCCATCCGTGATACGAATGGAATCAAAGGTGTGTGGGTGTTCAGCACTCAGTGACTGCTCGTAAAACATGCCACGTCACCAGTGGGAGCTCTAGGCTGGTTAACAACGCCAACCTTCTTTGACTGCTGCTCGTCCAAAGGTGAGGCATAACACTTTCGTGGTTCTCCTCGACCACAAGCCTCGCAGTACTCCCGGTTGTCCGCTGCCCGGAAATCCTCCAGTTCAGATGTCAGTTCTCTGATCTGTCCACGGAACTCCCAAATTTGCTGCTGCCAGGCTTTCTTAGCGGACGCGAGTTGATCCCTTTGATGGTCAAATGATCCTCCCCTAGCACCTCTGCTGCGGTCGAGGATGCATCATCACTGCGGCGCATGGCAACGGGAGTGAATGGAGACAACGCAGTATTGGAGCTTGCAGCAGAACTTGGTGTATGCACATCACGCTGGCGTTCTTCCACTGTTACCATATCAACAAAGCGGGAGCCGAAGGAAGTGGACGCGGGTCGAAGCGTGAGACCTGGGAAGTCACTGTTGCCCGGAGGAGCACTCTGCAGAACGGTAAGGAAGAGGGGTACAAAATTCAAGCCTATTGGAGAATCTTTTCCTGAAACCGAGGTAGGAGTACTGTGATCCGAAGTTTTGGTAACAATGGACAGTGGAGGCGGTTGCCGTCTGCGCGGAGAAAGCCCCTTGCTACCGGAGGAAGATCTGCGTGTTGAGACCAACACCGCCCCTGAGCAGTGCAGGGTAGGCGATATTAGCACCGTCTGCAGTGTGAGCTTCGAGGGCTTCACGCTCCCATGAACTTGCGATCTTTCTTCGGCACAGACATCAATTACGAGAGGAATGGGTGGTGTTGAGCTTCTCTCTCTTTCTCTCCTTCCGAATTACGACCACCGAAAAGCCTCATGAACCCATTTTTCTTATGTATGAGTGACCTTCCAGAAATAGCGCTCACTGGGGTTGAGACAGCGGACCCATCTCCCATCTCAGCATCTCGAGGCTGAGCTGAAGCAAGTTGGATCGTTTTGTGCCGAGTCCCGACACTGGTAGATCAAGCGCGTGAATGGGTTGTTTGTCCTCCCTCCACGGTTCGCTCTTCAGCTGCTTCGGGCATATAACCGTGGTGTGAACGGTGTTGCCACGGAATCTCTCTCTCTCTCCTATGCTTCTTGAAGGGTAATAAGGGCGACAGTAAGGTGTGTTCCGGCGGTGACCTTCGAAACCGACAGGTGGTGGATGTAGAGACAAGAATCTAGTGCTGCGATCAACATAACCAGCGTCGCCTTGACGGAGAACAGAAATTGGGGAGGAGATTTCTTTGCCATTGACACGATGACTACCACGTGGGATATCCTGCTGGGATATCTCGGAGGAGATGACTGAAAAGGGGGCAGATCTGGTACTGGTCAATTCGGTCACTGTACTGTTAGAGTCACTCCCGGCCATATCCCCCGAGATCGGGTGATGAGAAGGTATCAACTCGGGTGGTGGGGGACCAATATGGTTTCGTGCTGGATTCGTAGCGGACGCGAGAAGTCTCAGAGGATGAATGTCGTATGGGAACACTTTCCAGTGCTATTGCAGGGGAAGCCATTCCATCCAAGCTGACCGTGGCTCTGGACAATGGGTCGTGACTCTGAGAGAGGGGATTTGGGGTGGTCGGTCATGTGTACGAAGTTCTGGACGCGTCCAGAGGCAGAAGTGGCAGAGGATGCAAAGCAGGAGGCCGACATGGACTGGCTTGTAAGATCACTGTATTGAACGTCAATGAAACAATAATGAGATGGTGAAATTTCCGAGAAACTCACTACAGGGCGCCACGAGAACTCCGGAAGTCTCCCGCTGTGACCTCGAAAGAAGATACCGAGACTCGTGAGCGCGTTGACTCGACACTGGGTCTGCTGGTAGAGGAGCCTCGGGTAAAACTGCGGATAAGATTGTCAACTCTGGAGGCCTTTCCTTTGAGCTTGTTCTCGATGGTGCCCGACTTGGCGCTCTAGCCTGATTCGTGGTTGTGCGGGATGTCATCCTCGGTCTCCCAAAGGGCGCAAGAGTGGAACCTGATCCCGGAGGCTTGTTTGGTGCGAGGCGTCGTCAGCGCAGTCGTCGATGTCGGAGTCGTCCTGGACATCATCGGTAGGGAGAGAGCGAATGGTAGACTCGGTTTCGTCATCAAAGTCTGGATGACATAGAGTCAGAGAGGCGGTGCGCGTCGGAATGATAGGGATATGGGCTGTAAACGGAGGGGGTCCAGAAACTCGGTGAGGGACGGGAAACGGGCACGATAACGAGCTCCAGAGGCGGGCCTGAACGGGTTATTGGCATAGACTTGCCCTGTGAACGGCGAATGGCCCACGACGTCAGACCAGCAACACTGACGAGACCCATCACGTAGAAGCCTGAGGAAGACTTTGAGATCTTCACCAAGCGGGCCGACAGTGATCCGAGGACCATGTAACACAAACGCAATACCAGGCTGTCGTGTCGTTCGTGTGTGCGCCCACGGCGTGAGGTATCGCAGGGTACTGAGTACTGAGTTTCATTTCACGGTGAGGCAAGAGAACTTGAAGCAAAGTACTACTATGAGCACCATTGGCATGTCAACTCACTCCCTACCGTGACCATGAGATGAGCGAGTGATGGACAAGAGAGTAAGGAGCTTTTGACGCACATACTCGGAGGTCCTAGAGGATGCCAGACTAGCTAGTAGCTACGACGGTGCGCCAGTCCCCAGGGTGCGTCCGTGCATAGAGTCCCTCTCCATTGTTAATCATCTCAGGAATCTGTATCCAGCTACCGGATGTATCGCAAGACCAGGACGACCGGTTTCCCTTCTGCCATGATGATCTTTTCTGCACCAAACTATCTCGACATTTACAACAACAAAGCTGCCGTTCTCCAGTATGGGAGCAACGTGATGAACATTCGCCAGTTTAGTTGTACCCCTCACCCGCATTGGCTGCCCAATTTTATGGATGTCTTTACTTGGAGTTTACCGCTCGTCGGGGAGAAGTGTGCGTTGAAATTCCTCGTCTTTTGCGTATAGGCATTGATTATATGGCAGTCACGGACATGCTGGTTGCTGTCTCCAATAATTGCACCAAGGAAGAGCTTGAGGAATTTGACGGAGAAATATTGCCGCAGCCACCATATCCTGAAGACTGCGTTGAGGGGAGAAATTTTATCAAGAACAAGGTTCTTGCTGCTGGGCGTATGGCACGCGTCTTTGCACTTCTTCGGTTCGGTTCGTAGCGTCGTTTCACATGCCGCAATCCTTGTGCAGTGTGACTCAACTGCGTTTCACCTGGCAGAGAAGAACCAGAGAAGGTGGGAGAGTCAAAGGGTATAACTGGATCCGCCAAATTACCATATGGAACACTCGCGCTGGGTGCAGAAGGTATCAAGGATGCTATTTCAGGATTCGAGGACACGTACGTCTCTCCTTGTTCTATCCAAATTGCTCGCCCATCCTCACCTAGACGAAACTCGGATATCGAAAACGAACGACTTCTGCCCGAACTGTTCGACGCGGAAGAAGCCAAGGTGTTCCTCGCCCAACACGCGCACTCCTAATCCCTTCCTGAGACATCGTTGGCAGGCGACCTCTCGCTCTCTTCTTCTGGGTCTATCGAAGCAAGCATCGAAGCGGCACTGTCACCTGGCTCGCTCGCATCCTCGCAGAGCAATTGGAGCATAGGTGGGCCGTTGACGCCTACCTCATCGAGGTCGTCACCGAGCAAGATGCCATTCCAAGGCCTTCGTGGACGCCAAGCGAGTTTGGGAACAGCGTGGACGGCGTTGGATGGCAAGGATTTGGAGGTGCTTGCCAGTGTGAGCGAGGGTGAAAAGGGGTCTGGGTAGTAGATGGAGGTGTAGACTATGGTCACCTTGGTGTTTTGTGACGCGGGTTCGTTTTTTTTCGCTTCTTCCCAGGTCTGGATGGTATCGAGTGGGACCATGATATATGGAGTAGGAGGGTGCGAGGTTAATCTGCAGGTGTTTAACCATGGGTTTGACTCTGCATAACCGATGGATGGTTCGATACCGCTCAGTGGCCACGTCCAAGAGCACTGACTCGACGGTCTATCAGATTTGGTGGCATCACTGGCGCACACCGTGATGTCATTGTCTCCCCACCCTAGCGTGTCCCGAGAGGACAACTCGGAGTCCACTGCATCAATGCCGTGGATGACCATCCGAACGCTACCACACCGTTTTGCAAGAGTTCGAAGGACTCGGTGCTCGTTCGGACATCCTGTCTGGCGCTGACACAGACGACAACGTCCAACGCTACTAGTGCATCCAAGACGCGACTTCTTGGCTCAGATCCTGACGCGTTTCGTCAGGGACATGCACATGCTACTCCATAGTAATTCACCACTCCCGACACGACTGCGGCGGCAATGGCAACAAGGTTTCCCGAGCGCGCTTTTCCCAACATCCTTTTATTCAACGCCGACAGGCTGTACAACGCGCATATTCCGTATGAGGTGTGCTTCTTATCTCAGAACGTTTCCGCGTGCTCCCCCGACCTGGCTTTGGGACGGTAGTGTTTGGAGTGGCGGGGGTGGGTTGTTCTCTTGCGGCAGTGCGCTGGCGAATGAGATCTGCGGACGGATGGCGCTTATAATCGGGGGCATAAAGCTCCTCGACGCTCCTATGGGAGTCGAGTCAGGGCATAGGGCGGTTAATAAGACAATGGCGAGATGAGACGGACCTGCCCTTGTCCTTGCCGAGTTTGTTGCCCATGATCTTGGAGGGTCAGCGGCTCGAGAACTTGAGTTGGAGCCACTGGCATCTCCAGAACCTCATCGTCGACTCTGATAATGCAAAATCGAAGCGTGAGTTCAAAAAGCTCTGCTTGAGGTAGCTGGCCACCTCGGTGCAAACCTAGAGGAGATGGAAAGGGGTAATCGAGAGATTGGAACGAAAGGGTGCACCTTCCATGTCTTGGTGAGCGACTCAGTGTCGCTTAGATTTGAGAATGCGACAAAGGATTTGCTACCCTGTTGGCGATGATAAGTTGAGTGTGTGGTGAGAACATAAACTTGGTGGGTAAATTACCTTGACTTGAGGTTGACAATGGAGGGCATGAACAGAGAGCGAGAAACTTGTTCGTTCAGGCGGTCGAAGCGATTGAGGGGCTTGAGGGACGCTGCGGCAAAGGGAAGGGTGAGGTATGAGGGGGCAAGGCAAATGAGATCTTCTCCCATGCTTCTGGTGGCGTGAGAGCGCTGTGACCGTGCCAGTGACTCGTCCCGCCTTCCAGCTCGTTTAGGGGCCCTGTGGTTGATCGGGTTGGCAGAAGTCGCCTGCTTACACAAAGAGGGCCAAGGACCCTCGGCGACAAATTGCCGCTCTTGTATCCCCGCTATTCGACAGCGACCGAAATGGATGAGCAGGGGGATACAATGTCTCCACCCTTTGGGAAGAAGTTAAACGCTGCCATGGTATGGGTGCTTATACCCTAATGCAAAAGTCGGTCCGACTCACATTGTATACTGTGGTCCGAAAGCTGTTCTGGGGTGATTGTTAACTCGCGCAGTTGCTCCCCGTCACCCAACATGGGATAAATTTCGAAGGAAGCAAAGACCTCAAGCCGGGCAGTGGCCGAGTCCTCTGACGGTCTGCGCGGCCTATTCAAGACTAACGTTAGCTGAAGAAGAGGGAAACTCACGCTGGGATCGCCTCATTCCATTCGGCAGCTTCGTCATTCACCGACAAATGCTTATTTTCAGTTCTCCATTTGAGGCTACTATGGTGTACGGCGCAGAAAGTCGCTGAAGTCCAAGAGTGACATCCATTTCCCGGATACCTATCCTTTCATTAGCAACCATTGCAAATGGTTGTAGAGAAACAAGTCTTGTACTTGTAATAACCATTGCTTTGTTTCCGTCTGGGTCCAATCATTTTTTCCTCCTGCCCAGAACCCGGAGCAGAAGGCATGCCCTGTGACACCGGTGCCCGCGTCCAGAATTTTTCACCACCCCTTGCTCCTGCGCAGAACCTGAAGATAAAGGTCCATCCTGTGGCTGGTCATCGAGTCCAGGTTGTTCCTCGTCACCTCCCTCTTGCCCTCCGTATTGGGGATCAGAGTTAGAAATGTATGCTGTCCTGCGGGATAGGTCAGTTGGTAAGTTAGTAACGAAGTCTCGAAACCTACGGGTACTGCGCGGTGACGAGCTTGGTTCATGTTGTTGTAGTTCTTCCCCAGTATCCGATCTGGTAGTTATCGCTACTTAGACCAGGAACACAAACCGCTGAGCCGCGCAAGGGACATACCTGCATTGCATTGAAGACCATACTTGCTTCCGCATTAGTCCAGAACTTGCCCACACCAATCTGCTTAATTCAGTGTGGTCATTCTTCTTCAGTACCTGGCCTGGATATCGCTGCTTAGACCGGGCAGGTGAAGTATTAAAGTATGCAGCGAGGGAGCATACCTAAAATGCACTCAAGTCCACATTCGCTTCCAAAGTAAACCGAACCTTCCCCCCGCTGCCATCGATTCGCGCAGCGGTAGTTGTTCTCCAGTGGACAATCTGCTCACCATAGCTGCTTAGGCCAGAAATGCGGGTTGCGAAAGTATGGTGGGAGGGATGCGCTCAGAGCATTTCCACCGCAGTAAGTCTAACCTTGACCGCGCGCAGCTCGCCGAGTCTGATTGCTCAGTGTACCGCTGGGAGAGTCGACCGGAGAGATGAATGGCCGCAGATGAGATAGCGTAACAGGGTCATCCCAGCCGACCATCCAACCCCGGATCAGGTCACCCAGACTGCACAACTGGTGAGGTGGTTGAGAGTCCAAGTTATCACCAGGCTGAGAATGCTGATTGAAGCACTTCTTCCCCAGGGTTCTTGGTCCACTCGCTTTGGATCCACGATATAAACTGCGAGAAAAATTTGATCTTAGCTGGCACCCTGGGTACTCTTTGTTCCAGAGGATGGCAAGCGAGAGCACAACAGAGTTCCGGAAATACGAGTGGTTGGCCTGGGAAAGTGAGGCAAGGATGGTGGGATCACTTCCTGACTGCCAGGCAACTCTCAGGAAACGCTGGTTGACAGTTGGCATAGTAGGATCCTGGTCGTGGTCACCAGGAGTCAGAGGCTTAGGCCCAGCGCAAGGAGAGGTTGAGAAAGTGGGAGATCAAGTTTGAGATGCCTGGGAGAGAGCCCTACGATTCCAGCACAGCCAGGCAAGTCTAAAGAAGCAAGGGAAGCCAAGAGGCCAGCAACTCCCAGCCCTGCGCAGCACAAGGTTCCTGGGTCGGCATAAGTTTATCCTGCCGGATCCAGCCCCGGAAATAGAACCAGGGTAGACCTCGGGTCTGGCAGCCTCGTGTTCGAGCGTGGACTCCAATTCTGCGCCGAGCACTATTTTGGGTTTCATCAATGCGGCGAGTTCGGCTAACGAATGCAATACTCACCCAGAGAAGGGCCCACCTTTCGCTAGTAATCTTGGCGCGAACGAGCGTTGGATCTGCACGTTTGCCATGCTCAGCAAACCGGCAGCCGCGGCGAAGCCTTCTGAGGCGGGAGGGGAGATGCAGCAAGTTTGTTTGCAATGGGAGAGCTGCCATGAGGGGTATCAGGCGCGTCACAAGCGCCCTGGGGAGTTTCAGAAGCCCTAGAGACCATCCTACCTCGAGAGCAAGGGTGAGGGATGCCTGGCATGCCACCAGACGAGGTAACCGGCAGCTGGTGTTTGTTGGTTCCCCAACGACTGCATGCTGAGACAGCGATGCCAATCCAGCAGAGGCAGGCTACCATTTACTCGCTGGCTCGCCAGGAAACCTAGCCCCCGACTCGGGGGAAAGGGGGTGGAGCGCGCAGGGAGTTGGATTCCTCCATGGATACGGCGAAGGCAGGTGCATTGGAAATTGAAGTTTTCAGGCCATCTTAGTGGACTCAGCAGGGCTGGTAGAAGGTACCTCTGGACTGCCGAAAAAGATGCGGGAGTCAGATGCTGGCCCAAACCTAGAACTCGGATGGGTGGGTGCACAGACACCATTTGGAACGGGGGACCTGCATCTCTCAGATGGGGCGCATCCGAGCTTCGCCGGCGTCAGCCCGCGCACCATATCTGCCAAGGTTGAGCGCAGAGCGAAGAGGGCCAGATGGAACTCACCCTCGAGAAACGCGCGCGGCGTGTTGGTGATCAAGCCGACCTGGTTCGAGTGCGGGTCCGCTGGCAATGTCATTGGGTCGACCACTTTTCAGAGGTCATGCTCGGTAGTCAGGACAAGCTCGAACCTGCTCGTCCGCGACTCTCTCCATGTCGTGCTCGCCGACGCGGGGAACTTGTCTGAGGTTCGCAACTCAACTCACCCGCTGGCAGGGGCGCTCGCCAACGCCAACCCAACAGACCCACCACCAACAATCACCGTATCCTTGCTGAGTGTTGCCCTCGTAGAATACGTGCGAGGTAGTTGTCGGAGCACCACTCATCGAACCACCGACATCGTGCGAGAAAATAAGCTTGACCACGACGACAATAAGCTGCCAGTGGAAATGGAATCAGGACGAAAGCAAGGGGGATAAGAACTTGAAGGCCAGTATGCGTTGCCATGGCATTGACCCATATTTGGGAGGACATGGTGGGGACACGATGGGACAGCAAAAACAAAACGGGGGCATTGGGACTGGGGATGTCCAAGCGATGCAGAAAAACGCACACTTTGGGTTTTGGTGCTGTGCAGTAGCACGACGATTTGTCAGCCATTGGCGCCGGGCCGGCTAAAAGCCCGAGTTGCATGATGCAACGTGCGTTACCTTGGCCTGCTCCTCCTCCCCGCTTGTTTTCTAGTCTGTGCTCTAGTCCATGTACAAGGTCTATACGCTGACATGGTATGACTCCACAGAGGTAGATGTTTTGGAACGGCTATTTCTGGTCAAATAGGGGCTGAACTTTCCCACGACTTTTGTTTGTCTGCCTTTGACGTTCAGTTCTAGAATCTCAATCTCTTCCGCCCTTAAGCTTGAAGTCTCTTCTCCAGACTGCAGGGTGCATGATCAACAGCATTCAACCATTCCGCTGCTCATTCTTTGCCAGGTACCATTCAATCAAAAGCTACTATAGACCACGGCTACGCTTCTTATTTTCTTGGTCTGCTCCCAAGTCCCGCTCTATGGAACCATGCTCTCCGATTCGGCTGACCCTCTGCACTGGATGCGCGTCATTCTTGCGTCAAACCATGGTACCCTCATGGAACTGGGCATCAGTCGAATTATCGCCAGTGGAATGATCATGCAGCTTTTGCGCCAGCTCGACTTCAACTTAAAGGAATATGCTCTTTTCGGTGGTGCACAGAAACGTGCGTCTTACTACCCGAATATCACCAGTGCTTTTTCTGATTAGAAATTCAGTGTTCGTGCCCATCATCTCTCGGTCAAGCCACTGTTGCAGGTGCCAGCATTTACTTGTCACTACAGCTCTCATCGCCATTTTTGCTTGAACTCCTCAAAAACCATCATCTGCGGAACCATCATCTGGAAATCATTCTCCCCGGTGACTGCCAACACTGATCGTGGCCCGGAATTCAAAGGCATGACAAGGGATGCATACTCTGCGAGGCTTCCTGGCGAGAATGTCTCCCGAACGTCATGGATCTGATTGCCACCGCCATCGTCTTCGCCATTGTTGCCTACTTGCAACCCTTCTGCATTGAAATTCCCATCAAGAGCAACCATTTCCGAGGGCAACACAGCTCGTACCCCGTGAAACTCTTCTACACGTCCAATATGCTCATCATGCTGCGCTTATTTCCAATGGGTTCACCATTTCTTAAATGCTTGCATTGCGGTTCCCTTCCAGCTTTTTGGTAAAGTTCATCGGTGGTTAGTCTTGATGTCGAATATGGCATTTCAAGTTTACTAATCACATTACTGCACCGCATAGCCTCCAGAAGATTCACCGCAGCTCTGCGCCGTTTCTGGTATCACTTATTGCATATCTCCAGCTCATACTATCAAGGAAGCGCCCATTGATCCCGTTCACACCATGCTCTACATCGCCTTTGTTGTCTCTGTCTGTGCTCTCTTTCCAATGTAGAAGTACTCTACAGAATGTAAGCATAGAATATAAGAATGGAATGACTGAGGTAGAGACGCGTCCGAGTGAAGCTTATCTACCCGATAATTATGTAATACGGAAGTAACCGAGTCCATTTGTATGTAGTCCATAGTAATAATACAACACTCCCCCCTCAAACGGACGGGTGTAGACCTAATTCGTGCGCAAAATGCTTGGCTTTAATGCTTGGCAGGGCTTTTGTAAGAGTATCAGTTATCATGTCTGATGAAGGGCAATAAAGAAAGGAAATAGAACCATTTTCGACACTGAAATGAATAAAATGATAATGAATGTCTATGTGTTTCGTACATGCATGGTAACTGCCGTCGCGTGTTAACGCAATAGCTGATTGGTTATCGCCATAGAGAGTCATAGGGCACGTGAGGGATTTGAACATCTCGCCGATGAGTCGTCGAAGCCAAATGGCTTCTTTAGCAGCATGTGTAGCGGCAACATACTCTGATTCGGCTGTAGAGAGCGTGACCAATTCTTGCTTCTTCAATCCCCAAAGTACTGCTCCCCCGTCTATGAGGAAAGCGTACCCAGTAATGGCACATCGATGCTCCTGCGTGGCGCCATCGGCATCAACGTATCTGACCAAACCTCTCATTTTCGTCCCAGAAAGGTACTTGTAGATCCATTTTACTGCCTCCCAATGTTCCCAACCAGGGTTAGCATTGAATTGAGCTACGAAGGATGTAGTGAAGGCGATATCGGGTCGAGTACCAGTGGCGAGATGGATGAGCGATCCGACTGCCTGACAATACGGGATGTTCCGCATACATGCGATTTCACTTGTAGTCTTCGGCGACTGTTTCTCCGAGAGATGGAAGTGTGGGTCAAGTGGAATAGCGACTGGTTTGACGTCTGTGAAGTTGTATTTCGCAAGAATCGTGTTAACATAGGGTTCCTGGGAGAGGGAGATGGTACGATTGTCTCGATCCCTTGTCACCTTCATACCTAGTAACCAACTGATTGGTCCCAGATCAGTGAGTCGGAAGTGTGTCCCAATCTCGTCTTTGAAAGCTTTAATGAGCGTAGACGAGCTCCCAGTTATTGTACAGTCGTCAACGTTCACAACGAATACCCCCCAATCCGCTTCCATACGGATGAACCCTAGGTCCTGAAGTGTACCGTATAAACGTTGATACCACTTCAGGGCACCTTGCTTGGAACTGTAGATAGCGACGCAAAGTCGTGCAACTAAGTTGCGGTTCTGCTTGTCGAAGCCAGGTGGGAGTTCCATGTAGATGATCTCGTCATCATCAAGTTTACCGTTGAGAAATGTGCTGTGGAAATCAAAGATGTCGATGTCCCAATCGTGTCGTGCTGCGATCGCTAGAATAAGGCATAATTGTTGAAAGGACACGTACTTACAGTCACGTGACCTATATTAAGTAATCATTACAAAGCGTATATAAGACTCTGCTGAGTCTAAATATAAATATACTCTCTTGATCCGCTACCACTTTCATCTCTGAGTAACTCTCTCCAGTCCAAAGGTAAGTACCCTATAGTAGATCCTCGGGATCCCGGTGTGTACATCGGGTCCCCGCTATTGCGACAGGTTATGAGCCCCGAGCCCTGACTGTGCGGAAACACCGTCACTGCTCTAGGTGAACACCTTGGACATTGGCTGTCCCGTGCGGCAACGCCGGACACGCCTTGATGCGGCAATGCTCAAGGTGTAAACGCCACCAGACTCTGGAAGTAGGGGGTCGCTATGACCCTACATTCTACAAGCTCTGATGTTCAGTGATGCGAACATTTTTACTCGCTCCCTTCATTGGTAACCATGCTGACACGTCATCTCAACAGAACCTGCTATCACCATGTCCCAAGCAACCTTCGACCGCATCACCAAGCTCAATGGTACCAACTATCAATGTTGGGCCCAGGAGATGGAGGCCGCCCTTCGTGCCATGGGGTACTGGCAGAAGATGTACCACAAGTCTCGCCCCGCCGACACTGAGCCCGAAGCCCAGGAGAAGTGGGACGACAATGACGACAAGGCTCTCAGTTCCATCCGCCTCCGCCTCGAACCTGCCATCCTCTCCCACGTCCTCTCCATGGGCACTGCCAAGTCCCTTTGGGACTCCCTCAAAGCCCAGTATGACAAAGCGTCCCTCACCTCCACCTATACCGAATGGAAGCTCATGTTGGGGATCACCTTCCCTGACAACAACCACCCCGGTCCTGCCTTCTCAAAGCTCAACGCGTCATTTGCGCAGCTGGAGCTGCTCCAACACAAGGTCCCTGACAACCTCAAGGCCCTCATTACCGTCGCCAAGCTCCCAAAGTACATGGAGACGCTGCACCAGCAGCTCAATGCCGAGATCGACGCCGACCCAACGAAGAACAAAGTCCTCTCCATGACGGAGTTGGAAACTGTCCTCACCGCTGCCTGGCAGCACTACCTCACCCGCCGTCCTCCGCCTCGCCCCCAGGCGAACAAGCTCTCGAACGTCCGTCACCAACAAGGCGACCCCTCCTTCAACAACCAACAAAAGAAGAAGGAGGAGACCTCCACCGAGAAGAAGGATGAGGAGAAGGGAAAAGGGAAGAAGCGTCGCCAGGGCAAACGCTCTGAAGAAGGGGAGAAGAAGCGAAAGGACCGTGCGGCTGCTGCCGCCGAAGCCTCCTCTGCCTTGTTTGCATTCGTGAACTTCCTCCACGAACCCGCAGTCTTCGACCCGGCCTGCCCTGACTTCACTGAACCCATCTCCGACCCCCGTGCACTTGCACACACCATCGGCGCTGCCCACTACGGGCCCCCCGCTTTCCCTCAGGCCCAAAAGGCCATCTCCCTCGCCCGCCGCATTGGGGCAACCCCCACTCCCGAGGTGGTTCGCACCCTCGAACCCATCGCCTCCCGCCGCCATGTTCGCCAACACTCGGCGTTCAATGAAGATGGCCCCTTCGGTGCTCGCACCCTCCCTCGCCACCACGCCGGTCCCTCCACGCCCTCTCTCATAGAGCGCATGGAGACCCCCCGAATTGTCGAGATCCTCTCCGACTCGGATGATGAGGATGTCGTGAGTCTCAGGGAGGACATGGAGGTCGACAAGTACGTGGAGCGGTTCTTCGACGACGCTCTCGATTGGTTAGTTCCCGACTTCCTTTGTCCATCTCTCGCAGGTACTGATGCACGGATACTTTCGCCTCAGATAATTCGTAGTTGTACTGTACGAATACCTGTGGTAGATAGCATGGACACTAATACTACCGCTGTGTTCCCTCTCGCGATGTGTGACAACTGTGAGAACCAGACCAGCAAAAGTAAAGGAAAACAAAGGGCAACCGACGATGACATCTTACCACCTGATATGTGGCTTCTCGATTGTGGTGCTTCGGCACATTACACTAACGACCTGAGTGATCTGGTCGAATACCAGGAGTTTAAGACACCTAGGTACTCCCAGACGGCAAATGGACGTGCCAATATCATTGGTCAAGGAACCACCATTGTGCGCTTTCAAGACAGACTCGTGCGGTTATCGCTGGTCATTTACATGCCTACGTGCAATGTAAAGCTCATTTCCATGGGCACCCTCCTCACTGACAGGTGTATCACCGTCAAAACTCACGACAATCACATCGATATATTCGACAGATGTCTGCGGAAGACAATTCTAAGTTTCCACTCGCATGGAGACACCCTCTATTGGCTCTGAGCCCCTATAGCTCGACCACATTCAGATCTAGCGTCGCTCACCGCAGTTGACTACGATCTCTTACATCGCCGTTTAGGCCACCCCTCACGCAAAGTGCTCCGCGCAGCCAAGAAGCACATAAAGGACTTCCCGGATGTAGACATACCGTCTAACACCCCCATCTGTCCTGGTTGTGAATTGGGTAAACAACCCAACCGTACTTTCCCTCATAGCGAGAAGCACGCAAGCGCTCCCTTTGAGTTAGTTCATTCTGACTTAAAATCGTTTGAAATCGAACTGTACCATAAGTACAAGTATGCCGTCGTCTTCTATGATGACTTCACATCCATGGCATGGGTGATAGGTCATCTACTTTGCGTCTCAGACCCTCTGTTTTTTCTTCCTCATCCTTTCTCCATTCGGCTGGGTTCCTCGGTCTTCCAAAGTCATATTTCCTATTTTGGTAATATAGCCCCTATTAATAAATG
>JBBPJO010000118.1:0-27464 GCA_038088815.1 Boletus nobilissimus | reverse complement strand
ATTGCTCTTTTAAAATGGCCATATCTCCATAGGGTGTGAACCAAATCACATGACCTAGGGGTCATTTGGTAGCCAAGAGTATGTACTATTTATGACCCCACCAAGGCTAAGCATGATTCCCACAGTGTTTGGTGGTGCGCTTCGCGCACCACCATCCAGGTTAGCATGGAAAGGGTTTTTGGAGTCACTGTATTTCTCTTTAAGCTAGTTCTACACAATTCAGCATTGTTTCTAGTCACCTCTGAGTTCTAGTGAGCCCACAGTCGGTACTTAGGATAGGAGAGACCCACTTAGGCTTCACATTGTCTCAAAGCTTGGCACTTAGTCCTTTAGGCCTCCCCTTGTTAGCCTTCACTCCTTTGTGCACTACTCTTCTTTGCCTGGTACTGCAGCACACTATGTCAGGACTTCGCTGTGCATTACAAAAGAACTAGCTTTGCCCCTTGTCCCTACTTTCACATAGAGGACACTCCCCCACTCCATCATATCCCATACCAGCAGATTCAGAGCACCCTCTAACTCTCCTCCCTCTTCCTCAGGATCCATAACTCCCACCATGTCTACCTCTTGTTCCTTCCCCCAGCTTCCAAGACTTTACTGACTTCCTGACAACCACCTCTTCTACCTTTCCCTATCTGATAGATTCTCCTCCCCTGAGACTATTGGCACTAACAGGGAACATCAACAGGTGCTCACTGAGATTAACAGAAGTCAAGGTTGGGACACTGTCCAACTCCTATCCATCTCTAAATTAGCTGCCATCCCATCTGACTCTCCTGGATCTCCTATTCCCCCTGATGATCTCCTTCCTCCTGACAAGAAACCTGCTGTAGAATTCCACAACCCTGAACCAGAACTGACTGGCCAACAGGACCCTGACATTGACCTGGCTCAAGACAATATGGTATCAGAAATCAAGGTCAGCCTCTCTGAGGACTTTTTGGGGGAGGCAGAGAATGTCAACAGATGGCTCCTATCAATGGACACCTACTTCATGATCAATCACACAATTTTCACAGATTGGACAAAATCTCTTACTTTTCTTAACAAGATCAGTAAGGGCTGTGAAAAGATGTTCACTGAAGGATGGCTAATGAAACTCAGGAACCCCTCATTACTGAGCCAGAAAAGACCTTTGACAAGATTAAAAAGGCTTTCAAGGCTGCTTTCTCCCCCTACAACATAGCCACCAAGGCTAGGATTGACCTCTCCAAACTCTGTTAAAATGCCAGAAAAAATTCCAATGGTACATGGAGCAATGGGTTCACTACACATGCTTCATAGTTCCAGCTTCTTGCTGAAAAGTCTGGGATCTCTGGCAAGCATGCTCTCATGGAGTGGTTTATCCAAGGCCTTTCCCCTAAGCTTGCCACAATCATCCTGTCATGTGACAAGATCCCAGAGGACTACAGGGAATGGATAAAGAAAGCTGGCCAGTTCACCCCACAGAAGAGAAGGATTGGGGATCTATGACAGGTTGTACAACATATTCCAGGCCCCTCCTCTTGAAACCACAAGGACCCATATGTGATGGGTGTAGATGCTATGCATCTATTGCTAACTCAGTGCGCTGAGTATATGTGGAGAAACCAATGTTTCATTTGTCACAAGGTTGACTGTAGGTCTTCCAACCACACTGGATCTGTAACTGACTGGACCATACATCCCTGCCCAACCACATCCTCTGGATGCACTGCACATCCTACTTACAAAGTCCCACAACAATGGGCACGAACCACCACCACAATGGAGGAGGAGGATGAACTCTCAGCTTACCTAGAAGCAATTGGTAGCAATGAGAAAGGCACTGCAATTAAGATCCTCAAGATTGCTTTCGGGGAGGGCAGCTCATCCATGGATGAGGAGGAAGGCTACCAGGCCATGGCTGAGGTATGAATGACCATGTATCAAGAGTGCCAAAAGGAAGTGATCAGGCCAGCACCACAAGCCAGGGCTATATGATCTGGACCATGGAACAATTGATTTTCTGCTCTCATGCTGGTGATCCTCTGGACTACCACCCTGGAGGAGGATGAAGGTAATTTTCTGTGTGGGTATGCAATGGTTGATAATCTCCAGCCACTGTGGGAGGCAGATACAGCTACTCCCACAGGTCAAGGGATGGGGCTTGGACCACAACCTTCTTCACAAGAGACTGCCACAAGAAATACAGTCAAACATGGGATCAAGGTGGTAAGAGTGGTGAGTAAAGAGGAAGGTACTCAGAACTGACCCACCAACCATATACTGCAAAATGCAGGTTTCTGTGAAGAGGCACATCTGATACCTGGAACTGACCAGGAGATGTGGCCTGAGACTAGAACCCACCAGTGTCTCAGAACTCCTGGAATCAACCAGGGTTTTTAAAGGGTAGAAATGGGTCAATGTCATACCCTGCCCATACTCCTTTTTCTCATAGATTACCTCTAGTGTTTGTGTCAGGTAGCTCTTCTCAATCAATATCTATTCCCGTCACCCTCTATCCACCTGACTACACTGTGTTCAAAAGCATTAACACAAAAGCCCTTATTGACTCAGGGGCAACTGGTTGTTTCATTAACTATGCTACTGTGGTGGCATGCAACATTCCTATCACCTGACTCAAGACTCCCCTGTGGGCAAGCAATGTAGATGGATCCCCCAACAAAAATGGCCTGATATGAAAACAGGCATCAGTGGTAATTCAGCTTGGAGAGTTCACTGAACTCCAAGACTTCCTTGTTATTGACTGTGGCAAGGATGACATGATTCTCAGGTTCCCTTGGCTACAGGAGATTAATCCAGCCATTGATTGGAGTACAGGAACCATTCATATACCCAAGATGGAACTGACTGACCTGGTGTGAACAAGATATAGATGAGAAGACGATGTGGCTGTGGCCTTTACTATCAATGTCTTCAACAGAAAATGCCAGATGAATAAACTCCAGAAACATAGAGCTCTGTGGTGAAAGCAAAACGTCAACTTGGAACTCATGGCAAAGACCAATGAGGTTCATCTGAAGGTACCTGACATGGACGGAGGAAGTACCAGTGCTCATAGATTATGAGGAGGATGACAAAGATGAGCCCACTGGACCCTTAATTAAGAAAACAATGATTTCAACTTCTCTTGCCCAAGATGTGAAGAAGACCAAGGTAAAACTCCAATGGGACTTCCAAGATTTTGCAGATGTCTTCCAAAAAACGGACAACGGTCCCCTTTCACCCTATCAGTTATTCAATCATGGCATAGATCTAGATGACTCATTCCAACCAAGGGTTGCCAAGGCCTACCTGCTCAACCCCAAGGAGTGAGAGGCATGTAAAGATTTAATCAATGAACACTTGAAGGCCAGATGTATACAATCTTCCAACTTCCCCCAGGCATCTCCATTCTTTTTATTTCAAAGAAGGATGGCAATCTTCACCCCTGTCAAGATTACTGCTATCTCAATGAGCATACCATCAAGAATGCATAACCTCTTCCACTCATTAGAGACTTGATGGATCAGCTCAAAGGATCCTGTTACTTCACAAAGATGGACATCTGCTGGGGCTATAACAATGTCTGGATCAAGACCAAAGATGCCTAGAAAGTAGCATTCATTATGTCCTTTGGCCTCTTTGAGTTCCTTGTCATGTTTTTTAGCCTTCACAATAGTCCAGTGACTTTCCAGTCATTCATGGACTTCATTTTCAAGGACATGATAGTGGAAGGATGGTTGATCATCTACATGGATGATATGCTGATCCACTCCAAGGATCTTACAGAACATCACCAAAGAACAAGGTGAGTTCTGGAGTGGTTACATGACAACTGGCTCTGCCTCAAACTAGAAAAATGTACATTTGACATCCTGGAGGTTGAATTCCTCAGGATGGTTGTCTGAGAGGGTATCATTGTGATGGACCCTACCAAGCTCTTGGCAATCACTACCTGGGAACCACCTACTTCGGTTCACACAGTCCACTCATTTATAGGCTTCTGCAACTTTTACTGCAAGTTTATTCTAAACTTCTCAGAAATTGCTGGGCCGATCTTGGATTTGACAATGCTGGATACTTCCAAACCATTCTTTGTGATGATAGACACTGTTATAATTCTCTCTTCTCTCTTTCCTTATCTTGTACAAATACATGTCTTATCTGTTCTCCTCAGACTTAGTTTCTATTCTCCTATAATAATATATCTCTTATCCTGCCAGCATTTCAATGGCATCCATCTACTTAGTTATCATTCCTTCCATCCGCTTCCACTTCCTTCCATGCCTACCCTAAACACTTATGTATCCAACATATATAAGTCATAGATACAGCTCTAGTGTTTCCTTATGCTTGAGCTTCTTTGTCTTCTCTTACCATGTAACCCAAGCTCTTGCTTCACTCCCCACTGGTCTTAGCCCAGTCTCCTTGACTCTTGTGTGGATACCCCCATGAGCGCCTTTGAACCTTTGACTCTTTCCTCTATAAGTCCTCATCATACTTAAAACTCAACACTCTTCTTGTTCTTTGTTTCTCAAAGGCTACACTCATTCCTACCCAGACCAAGCATAACAAAAGCTCAAGTGTACCTTGCCAGCTACCACTGTTTTAAGCTGCCAAAATTTCTCAAACATCAAGACTCCCTCATTCTCTCTGGGGACTCTCCAGGCCAACCCCTCTCTCTGAACTCCCTGACTCAGAAATCTCTGATTCCCCCAACAAAGAACCCCCAGAATGTCTCTCCAGACCCTGACATACTGCTCTTATCAGAAGTGGAACAAGTGGCTAAATTAGATCTCTCCCATACCTTCTTATTGTCACTCTCCATCCTCTGCATCCCCACTCCTCCCATCCCTCACTCCCACAGCTCAATGACCTCCACCCTTTGGTGCTCTTCCCCTTGGATGACCCCTTCCCAGCTCCCTGCCTCCAGTTAACCTGAGACCTGTCTCCTCACCACCTATGTCTACCTCAAAACCCATAGAACTCCACCTTGGAACTCCCAAACCCTATGATAGGTCCTATGAGAAAGCCAGCCAATGGCTGAGCTTAGTCATCACCTACCTCCTTGTCAATGAGGATGTTTATAACACTGACAACAAGAAGGTCACCTTCACCCTTTCCTACATGACTAAGGGTACCACTGCTACCTGGGCCACTACCTTTAGGCAGGCTGCTATTGCCAAGCTCACTGCTGGGGACCACCATCTCCCTTGGAACCTATGTGGACTTCATCACTAAGTTCACTGCCTCATTCAAACACACTGATGTCAATGGCAACTCTCTTACCTGGCTCATGACTACAGAAATGGTCAAGCAAAAGAACAGTAAATGGGAACCATTCTTAGATTCCTACATTGCCCAGTTCTCCAACCATGCTGCCACCTCCAAGATCACTGATGACCAAGTCCTTATCAGATACTTTTACTCTGCTATCCCTGCTGGCTTGATATACCAAATCTTTTCCATTGACACTATCCCTAACAAAGTAACTGAATGGATCTCCAAAGCTCAGAAATTCCAAGTGCGGTTTAACCATGCCAATGAAGTCGCTTGCTAAGAAAAGAATGCTCCTCTCCCATACATCGCCCTCTCCATCTCCTCCCAAAAGAAGAAAGATCCCAACACCATGGACATTGACGCTGTCTGGCTCTCTAAGTTGATCCCAAAAAAATGCCAATGCTGCATCAAAGAAGGATATTGCTTCCACTGCCACAAGACTGGCCATAGATCCAATGAATGCCCCACTTTCCCCTCCACTGAAATATAATTAGTGAACTATGCTCAATGAAAAAAATGAACTCCCTCAACTCCAAGAGATTGAGGATGATGATGATGAAATCACTGTTAGAAGGGTGTCATTCTCCTACCCTTTGCAGGATTTTTGAAAAGGAGATCTCATTTGATGTGAGTCCCTGCTGCTACTGTTGCTCCTGTATTAGTATCAAAGTCCTCTAGATCTATGAGAATCCCCATTCAACTCATTAATCCTTTACATACTATGAAAGACGTTGACACTACCGCCCTGGTTGATAGCAGCACTGATATGAACTGCATTGACTGGCAGTTTGTTCAAAAACAGAGACTCCCCACCACAAAACTCAATAGTCCTATCCATATACAAAACATGAACCAATCCACCAACCAGAAAGGCAATATCCAATATACCTGCCTTTTCTTTGTCAACATTAAAGGCATCGCTCACAAAGTTCTCTTCTACATCATGAACTGTGGATGCAAGAACACGATCTTTGGACTCCCTTGGCTCAAAGCTGTAAACCCTTCCATTGACTGGTCTACCCAAACCCTCCCTACCCCTGAGACCTACCAAACCCATGTCGCCAATCAAAAACGACATGACAGCTTCTTTTCTAAAGCCTCTCCCCAACCTCCATACCACATGAATGTTGACTCTGTCTTCGATGAAAAGCTCTATGAATATCTTGGACAGGAGTCTGAGATACAATACATCCATTGTGCATGACAAGACTATGCTATCCACCAATTCATTCAATGTGGATCCTGATACCTCCCAAACAACTCTCCAATCAATGCTAAATTAAATATCACTACTGAACTCCCTGCTGCTGCCTGGAAGGCCAAACTCAAAATTACCTTACCCCCTGAGTACTCTGACTATTCCTCTGTCTTGTCCAAAGAGGCTACTGATCATCTTCCTCCCTCTTGCCCTTATGATCATGAAATCAATCTCAACAACTCCTTCTCTCTGAAGATTGGAAAGGTCTATCCCCTCTCTCCTGCTGAGCAGAAAGCAACAGAAGACTTTCTTGATGAGAACATTGCAGCCAGAAAGATCTGTCCCTCACATTCCTCTCAGGCCTCTCCCTTTTTCTTCATTAAAAAGATGGCAAATTATGCCCTTGCCAGGACTATCAATACCTCAATGAGCATACAGTTCAGAACACTTGTCCTCTCCCACTCATTTCCAACCTTATTGACAAACTCAAAGATGCTGGGGTCTTCACCAAGTTTGATGTCCAATGGGGCTACAACAATGTTCACATCAAAGATGGACACCAATGGAAGGCTGCCTTTATTACCCATAAAGGACTCTTTGAACCCCTTGTGATGTTCTTTGGACTCACCAACTCCCCTGCTATGTTTTAATGCTTCATGAATGACTCCTTCAGAGACATGATTGCTGAGGGATGGCTCATCATCTACACAGACAACCTCCTTATCTTCTCCCCCAATGAAGCCACCCTGTAACGCACAGTGTAGTGTGCTGTGATACTAAGACACTAAGCTCAAACGAGGACAAGAAAAGAGAGCGAGGGTACAAGTGAAGTTTGTAGTCCGAGTGCCCAGCTTTGAGATAATGCAAAGCCTAAGTGGTCTCATCTATTCAGGTATGAACTAAGCGCTCAATGAACTCAGTGGTCACTAGAATAACACTGGTATTGTGTAGAACTAGCTTAAAGAAAAATACAGCTGAGAGCAGCAAGAGTATTTATATGGTAGGCCCCTGGTCCATGCATAGTGTCAAGAAAGGAAAAGAGGAGCGGGAGCCCAAAGGGTTTCCATCTCCATCTACATATGACTCGAGTACACAGCACTATGAAGTCAGTTCAAGTCATAAAGTGTCATGCATAGTATGCTGTGGTGGGAACAGCAGAAGTATCTAAATAAGGATATAGGCAGGGTACTGTGTGAGCCAAAAGGGAAAAAGAAATCAAGGACATATTTGGTACATGTGGAGGACAACTCCACTACAAATACAACATATAGTGAGTGAGACAAGAGGCAAGCAATCAACAAACAATAGTGGAAAAAGTGTACCCCCTAGTGAACTGTAACACACCCACACCAAATGAACCAAACAAATTCTCCAGCACATGGAGAAACTCAACCTTCACCTAAAACTGGCAAAGTCCCAGTTCACCACTAACACAGTGGAATACCTTGGAATGATCATGGAACCTGGTCGCATCACCATGGACCCTGTGGAACTAGACAGCATTTCCAAATTGCCTGTTCCTTCTACTCTGAAGGAAGTGTTAGAGTAGAATCATTCACTACATTACTGCTTACCTAAGAACTATACAGTACCTAGATTATCTTGTAGCCACTCATCCTACTGTACATCGTCCATTATCACGAAATGAGGAGGAGCATCACCTCAGCCGAAAACAGCTCAACAATTACAAAGCATCGCTTACTATCAAGGGCGAATCTGATGCCTCCGATGCCACTTTCACCACTCGTTCTAGAGCCAACATTACTTGCTTCAAGTGTGGGAAAAAGGGTCACTATGCTAAGGACTGCACAGAGAAGGAGCATGCTAACCTCGTCGAGGAGGAACCCAACTCTGCATGGTAATTTCTTGGACCTTCAGGGGGTGTATGTACATTATTCTTTCACTATTCCTTTTATTCGCTCGGTCTCGTTCATGATTCAGGGGGTGTGTTAGAGTAGAATCGTTCACTATGTTACTGCTTACCTAAGAACTATACAGTACCTAGATTATCTTGTAGCTACTCGTCCTACTGTATGTTGTCCATTATCATGAACAACACCTGCTGCTCTGTCCCGCGTCGCTCGCATCCTATTCCCGGCATACGACTCTTCAACAGGAAGTCCACTCCTTCCCCGGATTTGCCAACTTCTATTGATGCTTTATCCCAGCTTGCCTGGTCACCTGTAGCAGTGACATAAGGTTGTACTTTGGTAAGTGAATCACGATGAATCAGACATGGGGTTTGTCAACTCCAGCTCTGAAAGTGGATGTACATGCTATCATCTTGCTTGCCCTGTTTTCCCACAATTGCATGTTAAGTCCCTTTGAGTGATGGGCCTCTGGAAGCTTGCTGTGAAAGACAGGGCATCAATTTTGCACAAAAAATCATTCTGCCCCTTGACATGAGTTGAAGATATTAGCATTCTTTCTCTCTCCTTCAATCTTGTGGCAAGGGAATGAACCAAGCTATGAAGGCCTGTATCTCCTCGCATGGAAATAGTGTGCAATCCGATCTCCTGCCAGTTTGTGGATGACTGAATAACAGCTGTGTTCTCCAGCTTCATGTTATATGGGTCCAACAGCCTTCATTGTAATGCTGGAGGAACCATAGTGGAGAGCAGATACAGTGGCATTTCTTGGTTGAATGCCTAGCAAGCAAGTCTTTTCCAGCTGACCTGACGATCTGGCAGGCAAGGGGGCATGTCATGATGCTCCTTGACGAACATTGCAGTGAATCTCAGGGCACCCTCTGTTAACATGCTGGACATCAGGTCAACAACTGAAATAGTAGAATTGAGAGGTGCTCACTTGCAAAATTTTTGATGCCCAACATGCTTAACCTGAATGAAAAGGATTTGGATATCCCATGGGATATCTTCAATCCCATATGTGACTGCTTGAAGACCATACCTTTGTGCGAGCTCAGTTTGTTGGTCCAGGAGCACTGTGAAAGGATAGACTACAATGAAATGTGCCTCTGGGTCCAACAGGGGGGTATGAGCCATAACTTGCTTTTGCCCCCGCCAGTCCACATTGTTATCAATCAATCTTGTTGCTTTTGCATGATTAAGAGTACAGCCTCCATCTGTGACCTGCTCTCCTCATGCGCAGTTGGGTCCTGCAACAGGTATTGAATGGCACCTCTGATATTTTCCTGGAGCAAGTCATCTTCTCCATGATGCCAAATGTTCTTCACCAGGACATCCTCTGTTGAATAACTTGGCAATGCTGAAGGCATGGGAGAAGAATGATCCACTTGGCTCTCCTGATCTATGAGAAAGAGGATAAGCCGCACCCTCTTCCATGAGACTGTTGCCCCCTCTGGGGTAGAAACTTCAGGCATGGCCGCCCTCTTTTACTACCTTATAAGTTGCATTGGCAGAGTTTCATAGGATCTGGAAGTAAGAAAGTAATCCCCAGAGAATGGTGCAGAGTGAATATCTGAGCTGGCTATCCTAGCCTCCTGCAGACCATCACCCGGAATTGGAGATGAGGGTCATCCTCCTAACATAGCAAGCTTCTTGATGCTATCTGATATCAGGCCTATGGCCACCAGCTTGCTCATAAGTGCATTTGCAACCACATCAGAGATCTGGACTGCTAGTCCCTGTGCATTGAGGAGTTTCTGAGATTGGGCTATCATTCCCCTGATGCATACCAGCTCAGGAGGCTTGTGAGGTCCCATACCCAACAGGCTGGACCACTCTTTGGCCAGCCAGTGATGCTACACCAGGCTGCCATTGGAGAGGTGGGGAAGTGTACCATGCACAATACTGTAGTGAGCGAGA
Source organism: Boletus nobilissimus (assembly GCA_038088815.1). Classification (NCBI taxonomy): domain Eukaryota; kingdom Fungi; phylum Basidiomycota; class Agaricomycetes; order Boletales; family Boletaceae; genus Boletus; species Boletus nobilissimus. The sequence continues at coordinate 17,234 of JBBPJO010000118.1, read as the reverse complement.
TCCACTTCAGTAGAATGGTCGGCAGCCTTGGCAAGGAGCTCATTGGTGCAAGTAGGAAATGTCTTGTCAGGAGATATGAACTCCTGCCCAAGGGTTATCATTCCTTGGCGGAAATTGCTTGTGCCCCAGGCACATTGAAACAAATTCCAATTGTGCCTTTTCATGGTGTCATAGAAGGCCTCAGATGTGATTCTGGTGCGATTTCAACACAAAGGTAGCTAGTAGGGAGGTCAAACATCAAAATAAAAAGGTGGACATGACAGCAAAGCTTATGTGCAGTATAGTGAGTGGGACTCTTCACCATAAATGACCCCCACAAGGATGGCCTGCATCTCTTGCTGCCCGGTTCCCAACAGTACCAACAAAAGATCATGAAGCAGCTCCGCTAAAAATGCTGGAATGCAGTTGTCCCTCCCCTCGGTGTTGGTGGTTCTACTGTATTTGCCCAGAAACATAGCCTCATTTCCCTGGAAAATTAGATTCTGAGGCCTGTCTGTGTTTCACACCTGAATTTGCAGAAACTGCATAACATGAGTGAACAGCTGTGTGCCAACGAAAAGCGCATAGATGACATTTCCCCACATTTGGTCCAAATTACAGAGTAACTCCTTGATCACTGCCCTGTCCCAGTTCCATTGGCCATTTCTTGAGAATGAGCTGAGCTACCACTTTTGAACCAACAACATAAAGAGAGGATATCTGCAATTAGTGAATGGGGCCTCTTTGAGGAAAGAATAACCTCTGTCCGTCTTGCCCAGATCATTGATGACATGCAACTCTGACATATCAAGCCAATTGTCCTGCTGATCAAGGTGCAAGAACACAGCTTTTGTTTCCTGGATTAATCTGACCATTCCGTTTTGAAGGCAGTCAAGATGGAGCATCTCCATGCCAATGGAAATCCATGTGTAGTGGGGGTCGATGAAAACACTGGGGTCCTGAACCTGGGAATACACCAGTGCAGATGCTACTTGTTGAAGCTCCCATACCATATTGAAGGTTGAGGGAGTGACTAGCTTCAGCGCCAGGTTGTGCAACCGACCGACACAACTGACAGGAAACAGGCATACTGAAGTCAGCAACACTCAAGCACTAAGAACCAAACCACTGACTCAACAGTATCTTCTGTCTCGTGCTCTGCCAACTCAACAGCAAGAGCTTCATATAATATCACCAGTTGACAAAGATATTTGAGCTTTGCCAGCAGTGATGTAAAGCTTGTTGTGTCCATGAATGATCTGTCGCTGTGCAGGGCCATTAGCCAGATAAACTGCCTGATTGGATTGTCCCAGGCCCCTAGCTTCTTTGATTCAGGGCTGTACACAAGCGACCAGCAAAATGTATGATATGCCAGAATCGCCTCTGCCTGGCTGTCCTGTGATTGCACTATTGTGTCCTTCACTAAATGCTTGATGATAAAGGGTGGGTGGATCACCACAAACCACCTCCAAGGGTGACAAGGAAGTCTTCTGGAAGGGTATACAGCAATGAAAAGGCAAACAATCGCAGAATGTAGGATGGTGATGACACCTTCCACCTTGGTTCTTCATGCACTTACTCACTTAATCCAATGAGGACCAACATGAGCCTGGATTGCCATTGTAGGCGGCTTCCTAGCTCCACACTCTAAGAATCCCATTGCCAAACTAGCTTAGAAAGCAGTGTGTGCTTGAGTTGATTGTTCAATGCACTGTTTGACTTACGACACAGGGAAAATGAAAAGTGGAGGTTAGTTATCCTCTTTGAACTGAGGAGGTGCCTGAAGAACCACGACTGACATTACTCAAGGCTTGTGCATTTTGAACGGAGGATTTTCTGACTTTCTCAGAGTACATTGGACAAGACTGACCACATGCAGCAAGCAAGGGCACACCTGAGATAACTGTCTCTGTTGATCAAACACTGCTGGGAGCATGGACAGCTCAATCATAGACTTACATGACATGCACAACACTCCAAATACAAGGTGAGCCGATGACCAAGTCCTCAGCAAAAAACACTCCCATGGGACCCCTGACTGCCTTTTTGATCGACTTTTGAGTACTCTGATTGGAGGACAGGCTCACAAAAGAGCACCAGGTGGTAACATCATGAAGTGCTCCACCAGAGGAGGATAGGGCAGGAGGGAGTACTGTGTGCAGATGTGATGGGGAAAGGGAAAAGAAGGCAGCAGTGTGGTTACCAAGCTAGATCACCAAGCACCTTGGTATAGACTGTATAACTAGAGAGAGGAACTCCACCTTCAATGAACCGATACTAAACATCTTGTGTCAACACAAACAGGATTGCCCTGTGATATCCATATCGAAGCTTCCTTGGTCGAATACAACGACTCAAAGAGCAGATGATCTTGAACTCAGAGGAATTCTTGTATCTGGTGTCCTGTAGTTAAATGGATCAGTGGTCAATAAAACATCATAACTCAGCAGTCCCATGGTTACCTCAAATAAACAGTCAATGAGTGTGAAATTAGGTGTATGTAGGCCCAACCACTACAAATGTAGCGGATTTGGAGTGATCTGTTATGTTGCCAATGAGTCGAATACATGGCTGATGTAAGTTTGATCTTATTGTTATAGTCTAAGTTCTATAGTGGTACTCACTTAGGCTATTGTAATGCTATTGTAATGCTATTCTTAGGTATAGAAATGTCTGTGCAAGTGCCCTTGGTATTGTAACTCTGATCATGCCGAGTGTTGTGCCGAACCCACATGACTCGAGACTCAAGGAAAACAGCCAAGTACATTGCACACATTGGAAAAATATAAAGATAGCTGCTTGAATCCTCACATATAGACCAGTCTGATGGCTTGGAGCCTTAAGTAAACATTCCTGCTAGCTACCACCATGCCCCGCATATCTGAAAGGCAAAGGCTGCTGGACAAACTGGACACAATTTGGCTGAATGCCATGATCCGAAGAAGAGAGGACTTACTGAGATGTGTTAACAAGGATCTATACCTCTCAGACGACTCAGACATCGAAGATGACCTCATTTTCATCCCCCCTCCAACTCCTATTTCCCCCATCCTGTCCAATCTCAGATCCGATCTATTATTAGAGTCAATCAGTTTGTTGGAGGCACAGGAATGACACTACCAGCAACTCCTTGGTGCCATCGAAGCACTATGGGACGAGATCAACCAGGCACGTGTCCTGTTTCAGGCTGCGGAACCCCCATTGCACACACCCCAACTCCATTTGCTTGAACATTTTGCAGACTTTTGACCACATTTGTTTCATCAAAAGCTGTGGGTTGATCCAGAAATATTTGACTGTATTCTTGACCAAATTAGTGACAGTGCAATTTTCAAATCGGACTTGAATCGCTCACAGCTGCCAGTTGCAATACAGCTCGCGATCTTCCTCAACTGTGCAGGTCACTATGGAAATGCAATTTCAACCAAGGACGTGGCCCAATGGGCCAGGATCAGTGTGGGCTCTGTGTTGAATTGTACAAACTGGGTCATGCTTGTGGTCCTGGAGCACCATGACAAATTTGTTTTTGAGCCTTTGGCAAATTCCCTTGATGCAGAGTTGGCCCATATGTTTGTTGAGATGAAGGCTTGTAGTGAATGGAGAGGTGGAATTTTTGCAGCAGATGGATTGACATTCAATTTGTTTGAAAAGCCGTCCCTTTACAGCGAAACGTTCTATGATAGGAAATCAAGATACTCGTTGATTTGTCAGGTATGCTAACTCACCTTTTTGCCATTGCATGCACACTGAAAATACTAGGTGGTGGTGATGCCGCACAACCTTCTCATCATTGATTATGGCCTAGGCCATCCAGGAAGCATTCATGATGCATATGCATTTCAGGGAACTGAGATGGCATGAGACCCAGAGTCATAGATTCCTGCCGGACACTGGATATGGGCAGACAGTGCCTATCCAACAAAACCATGGTGTGTTGTACCTTTTAAAGCAAGCCAGTTGGCGCTGTTATCACAGCAACAAAAAGTTTACAATCGCTATCTGTCAAAGGTACAACATTAGATTGATGTTCAGACTTAGAGTGTCATGAAAAATACCTGTAGGTTCGTGTGTGTGTGGAAAATGTGTTTGCAGCATTGAAGGGATGCTTTCAGTCGCTCCGGGAGCTTTGCATTCGCATCTGATCGCATGATGACACCATGTATGCAGTGCATTGGGTTCAATGTTATATTATCCTTCACAACATGGTTGTTTGTTTTGAGGAGCAGCTGGGTGAAGAATCGTTAGTTGGATGGGCACAAAATGAAGCTAACGAGGTCATGAGGGGGTGGTGGAAGTCCAAGATGGTACTCCAGGACAGATGTTCCATTTAGACTTGATGAGGAGCCTGCTTGCCTCACTGGACAACAGAAATTAGCATGCCAATCAGTAAAGAAGGACATAGAGTAGGACGCACTGGCAGAAACACAGTACATTCAAGCATGTACAAGAGAAAACAAAACAACACCTGAGGATCTGACAGCTCAATGCCAGCCTGATGATGGTACAACAAATAATGGGAATTGCAATATTGGAAGGGAAATTGTTTGTCCACAATGGCCAGGGCTCAGAAGGGAGGGAGAGACAAGTCGGCAGTACCTGGACCGGGGGGAGGGAAATCTAATCCTTCATGCTGTCCTGAAGCTGCATCTTCAACTGAAGCAGCTCGATCTGCCATGCAGCAGTACACTCCTTTTGTTCACTGAGTTGGATGTCCAGCTTCCTCAGCTCCGACATGCACATGTGCTCAACCTCAGTGGATGACTGGTTGGCAAGGCACTCCTCGCATTTGTGGTCAAGTTCTTTGGCAAGGATTGCATAGTCATAACACCGCGGGCGCGACTCTGATGAGACTGATCTAGACCATTTACTTTGCTGGTCCAGCTCCTTGAGCCTCTTCAAGAGGGGATCCAGGCACTTTGTGGCTGATGGGGCCAGTTTAGTGGATAAGAGAGCACTCATTTCGCTTCTTGGCATGCTTGGGGAACCCAAGCTCGTGGAACTAGCTGATGGCTGTGTGTATGGAGTATGCCTAAATGTGCTTCGTGAATCCCACATGGGTATCTTGCCCTTCTCCACGGGAGTGAATGGTGCAGGGTCCAGGAGACTGGGGTTGCAGTCATCGTTGGTGGCGCTTTGGCTCTGATGGTGTTGTCAGACACGGTTGAGATGGGGATGCATAAGTGAGTCATATAGCTAGCCAATCCCTCACCCCATGTTTGCCACCATGTTTGCCATCTTCTTCCAACCTGTCATCCATAGGAACATCCCCATCATGTTGCTCAGCATCTCGGGCAGCAGGTCTGCCATCAACTTCCTCCACATCAGTGTCATCTTGCATGGCATCCTCGTCATGTTCTGCACCTGCCTGAGGTTTTGTTGAAGCAACAGGTACATGGTAGAGGAATACCTGACACTCACCAAGGGTTAGAGGTGTTGCTGCAAGCAATGATTGTGGTAAGAACACAAGATGTTATTCTAACTCAGACGACTGAGTTCTAACTTATATACTACATGGAGTGTGTGACTATTTCCATATAAGGTAAACTACACTACTACTAGTAAGTAATATAAGTAGCGTTGAGAGCTACTACATGGTGCTCGATCAATAGGTTTGGCCTGAATAATTTGCAGCAAGCTTTGGTGTGATTGACTCCTGCCTTGGATGAAACAAGCTTGCTCTCAAATGATGGGATATCCTTCCAGATCAAGTTTGGATTGTTGTAGTATGGGAAGATGCAACAAACTTCCTCTAAGAATTAGCGGTCAGTGAGTCAATGGTGTCATTGGAAACAGATCATAGTACCTAGTAGATTGGACGCAGGCTCAACATTGGAGTCATCACCTTGAGGCCTGGGGAAAATTCCACCTTCAGTGCTTGTGGAGCGTGCACAGTGTTCTCAATACATTCTCTTCAGTCTGTAACAACCTATTAGAGCCTCCTAACACCATTTGCCAATCTAATAACTTACACTGAGAGCTGGTTGGTTACAGAGATAGTGTATTTCGCCAGATCAACAGTATACATGCTGGAGTGTTCTGGATCTTGTTCAAATATATGTTTGGCGATTGCAGCTGCAACTTCTTTCTTGTTCTTGCCTGAGGGCTTGTCACCATGGGTGAGCATAGAGGATGAGGACGAGGAGTCATCATGGAATAGGATATGGCAATCAGTGGGGTGAGACATGATCCAAGCAACTAACATGTCAGTACGGGTCCCTTCCCAGCTGATAGCTACTGATGGTGTTTTCTTGGAAGCATCCTCGACAGTAGATGTGGCTGAAGGGTTGGGGGTGGTAGACACAGAGAGAGCAACCTTTCCCCCCCTTCCACTTCGTCTCTTCTGAACTCCAGCATCCCTTTGAACAGCTAGGGGGACTGATGCAGATTGCTTGGATGTCGAAACTTTTTGTATACTTGGAGGCTGAGCCCTGCCAGCCATGCGTACTAGGGGTTGGTTTATGAGTGCTCGAAGTCTTTTAGAGTATCAGGGGCAGCGTGAGGCAGGCATGAGCTTCAAGCTCTGCTTGGGGCATGCATAAGCAACATTTTTCTGTCAGCCAGAATAGGCCAAGCATAGCCTCATAATAACCTAAGTGAGTACCACTTATGTACAGTACTGATCATAGCTGAGATCCTAACATGGTAGTGGGAAGGAAAGAAACAAAAGTCCAAACTTAGCGGTGCTAAATAGTGACTCACAATTTGAGTCATGTGACCTTTCCACTTTGGGCTTCAGCTTGAAAGTCTGCTCAGCCACCTCTGGTTCTGCACTGTCCTCATCGCTAACACCTGACGTTTGTGACCCAAGTATAACCAGGCATCCCTCACCCCTGCCAATGTCCTTCACCACTCTGTTCATGAGCATGTCATGACCAAGGGCAAAGGTGTGCACTACCATTGGGTCCACCCAAGTCCAGTTCCTCACAGGCTTAACTTTATTTTCCCACAGAGGTATGTCATCATCATTCTCATGTGACGCCTGTGTGTTCTCCATGGGGAGTACATTCTGAATGCGACCACTCACAAATAGGCTGCAGAGGAGGCTCAAGAACTGTTAGTGCTTCTGAAGCAGTTATAGGAGTTTCCAAAGAGGATGTGTGTTGCAGCAGTACTTGTTCTTGAGGTGAGTGAGTTTGACATGCTTTTGGTGGACAGCATCTGCCTGGGTTCTCGTTCGCTGATTTTGGTCATCTGGTGCTAGCATTTACAGGGGGTAACATTCTATTTCTTCCCAATCCATTTAGGGAGTGGAGGGTGCAGGAAAAGGCATGCCTGTGAGGAGTAACTGCCAAGGATATTCCACTGCTGTGATGGTGTGATCTGAAAATTTTGATCATATGCACCTCATTGAGGATCATGTAGTACCATATCTTGTGCTTGAAAATGTGTGTGTCCTGACTCACAAGTATATATGAAGTGATGCAGACATTGAATTAATGCTTGTTATACCATCCCTGTTGTAGCTTGGTACCCTCATGATAACTGAGAATCCAGGGAGAAACCTTTTGAGCAAGATGCTTGTCGGAACAACGGTCTTGACAAGTGGATGACCAGTTGTGGGCCAAAGAAGCCACTGGTGACCAAAAGTCATTAGTGGCATATCAAAACATACCCCCATCTCATCTGCCAACTTGAAGATACCATTCAGATTATTAGAATGCAGCAAAGCAAGCCACTTTAACCCACTCCATTGGTAAGGATAGAGTACCCTGCGGAGAAGCAACGGTGGCTTGATCTTATCCTTGGGAGACCAGTCAACAGGAGCGACCCCAAGTGGGTTCAGATACTCTGGTTGGATGTGGGCAAATTCATTGTCATCGTGGACATCCCCCATTGGCACGTCTGCCTCTGCCACCACTTCTACATTCAGTCATCTGCTCACTTTGTATGATGACTCAGCTTAGCAGTGTCATGTCAGGCAAATGGGGATACCAAGTGACCCCTGCTTTTCTGGCTAATAAGGCATGTTGAGGTGCATTACCAGCAGTCTTATGGAGAACACATCTGGCTGATGTTCCACTTTCAAGGTTACTCGCAGCAGCATTCTTCTCCATGTCGAGTGCACCCCAGCCTTCAACCATGCCCAGGACAAGTACACCACAGAAATAGTTGTGAATGATATCATTCCATCCCACATCCAAAACAAAGTGGTCTCCAGGTCACCTAACCTTGGGTTGGTTTGATAAAGGAAACAATGACAGAGGACCTGAGTGGTCATCACATCTTTTGTGTGAACATGGCTGGTCACTATGAGGCAATTTGTTTAGGGAGGTTGATGATAAAGCATGTCACAATAGAATTCAAGAAGACGTGTCGCTGGATGGACCTAAAGGTACATTTAATCGGAGTGTGGTAATGGTAGCATGTTGGATGATGCTCATGACTGATCTCTGTGAGCCTTATAAGAAGGGATGTCCACCTTTCGATGTCCTCATCTGCAGATCATGCTTGTCATTTCCGACATGCATATGCAATGAGTGCCAGGTCAAATTCATGCCAGAATATTTCTATGAAATGAACTCTTAATCAGGAGTTGGGAAATCCAGGGATGTTGCCACCTCTCGTGATATTAAGCAGACAATCGGTGCCAGTCCACTCAGTGTGACAATGGTGCCAATTTCTCCGAGAGTGGGAAGAGGAGTCCCAATATTGGGGAAGTTTGGTTTATTGGCAGTCATTCCAACATGTGGGTTTGCCTCCAAATCCCACTCCTGATACTGACCTGCTTTGCATAGAGGTGGTAAGAGCAGTCCCGGAGAATTTCGCAATGCCGGACATGTCTCGCTTCTACAGCTACATTGAGAATCGTCTGCCAATGGTCTCATGTTGAAGCTGACTGATTCAGTCTGGCTTCCCAATGATCTTGATTCTGGTATCAGTAATTCAATGTTCCCTATCTGGCAAGTCATCAAATATTCACCCATCAAGTGTCAAGTATCCTTTAGTGGTGCTAGTGAGCATGCTGTTTGGTGAGATTCATGGTGTCTTACTTGTTCATGGTACTGATCTTGCACCTGGAAGCTTGCATCAACTGCAGCCATGTTGTATCATATCTGGTCAAAAGCATTTTGTACACAAATACCTATAAGCCAAGAGCCATGCTAGCATACACTCAGGGCTCGGTGATATGGAACTGAAAGACCCAATGTGGGAGATGGGACTGTTTGATGACACCACAGCTTGAGAGTCAGGTTGTTGTTCATGCTGCGATTTGGTATGTTTCTCCCTTTCGATCTACCTGACAGTCACATATCCTATACCATCAGAGGAGGGAAAATGATATGTCTGGGAAGTAGCTCACTGGCAAGCCAAGGACTGTCACTAGCCACCACTCATTAGGCTTGTTGCCATCGTTTCTTATCATGATGTTTGTGAGTTTCTTATCACCTGTATTCCATTGTGTTGTGTGTGGTTTCTTCTTTCAGCCTGTGATCATGAGGCAAACCCGAAGGGCTATACACTGCCTTCCATAAAGCTCTCACAGGATATATTCCATGACACAAAGGAATACCTGAGGGGGACACTCTGGTTGCACACATTCCCTGAGATAGTCCCAAGATGATTGCCATGGACTGCTTGGACTGCTTGGACTGCTTGTTGCAGGCTGTCTCATGTCTTGAAGGTTGATGGTAGGCCAACATCCATAATCTTGTCAGAGCTACATGGTGATATGTCATTCTTTTTAGCCGCATTGTGTATGGTGTTGACCCTTGCATGAATTTTGGAAGGTAGTCATTGAAGTTGGCAAGTAAACATGATGGACTAGCTGGTCACCCTGCTGTTGAAATATTGCTGGTCCTACTAGATGATTGGGGTAGGGGTAGGCAAAATGTTGTTTGACCTCCATTCTCTTTTTCACGATTCAGTAGATGGCAAGGGTTGCACTGTAGACCCTGGGCAACAGATGTTGTGTTACTTCTTCAGGCTTGGTAGGTAATGATCATTATGGGTTTCAAAGATATTTAAATCTGACATCCTTTGTATCAGATGCCAAGGAACTCAGTGGCCTGCAGAAAAAGCTCGCTGGAGAGCTGAAAAAGGCTGTTCAGAGGGGGAATATCCAGGAGTGTATTACTGCTACAATGGCACTCTTGCAGCCATGGGATCCAAGTGAGTCTAATATCAATGAGCTACAAGACATGAACTCATGTTTCATTAGCTACAACCCATGTTTGTTGGGGTGTAACATGGCTGTGCTGTCATGGTCATGTGACTGAGTGTTATCCTGCAGTCCTCAGACTCCTGAGCTTGTGGACAGGAGCCTGCAAAATCTAAAGAATAGAGTATGGAATGCTCCTTTATGTGTTGATGCAGACAAGTATGCATTCATGAACCATCCTCAGCAATTTAACTGAAATTTGGTGACTTCAGAACATGGTGTGGTGGCTATTAGCCCCCGTATACACAATTTTTGAGATGCTTCTTCTGGTCAGTTATCTGCTGATCCAGCTGACATGGACAGCATTGGGCAGTTGAACATCCCTTGGTAAAGAGAAAGCCCAAGCCAGGTCTAGAGACACTTTTTTGACCACTCCACATGATGTGCCGCCCAGGCAGCCTTCATGGATGTGCATGTGCAATTCGTATCTTGGCACAGAATGGCGGGCTTTACTTGCCATCTCAGAAGGATGTGGAACTGGGGCCGTATGCACGGGATGATCCATCACATTTGCCTTTCAAATGTACATGATCACAATCAGTGGACTGAGCATGGTAGACAAGGAGATCAGACAAATTCTCAGTTGAGAACAATGTGCAGACATGATCCAGTAATGACCTATCCCTGACAACACCACCAGTCTTTCTAAACAGCCACATGGATGAATGGAAGCCATGTAGTGAACAACATGTCCCCACTCTCTCGAAGACACCCAACAGCATTGTACAGCGCTTGTACAGCCTCCCAATCATCTGGCCTCGTGCTGTTCCTTCGCCTTGGGTGCCACAACAGGTGCAAGTCTGTCGCTGATCAACCACATTGTACCAATCATGCCAGCATAACCAAATAATATCACCGCTACGATATGGATTGCCTCATCAGCGAGGTCCTTGTCGCCCATTTCCGTCTGACAAAAAGACAAGCCTACTGCAAGAACACAACAGCCGGATCATGTCTGAGACCTTCAAACAGCTTCCATCAGCTAAACAGAGACCACTCTCAGTTGGCTTTGCGGCACCTTGGACTACATGGCATGTGAAATGGACCCAGTCTGCATCTTTCATCAGGCCGAGTACTTTCTTCACAGTGCTGACAGGAGGGTGATATGTGCTGAAAGCAAATTTTCAACTACTGTGCTACACCTTGAAGGTGATTTTGGTAGTCAGAGGGCAGCTGAGGGACAACAAGGAGGTGCAGATTGTCACTTGATGTAACATTGACACTGAGATAATTGAAACTGGAAGCTGAGCTTGGGCTCCTCTTGGAGGGCCCAGCCCCAAAACTGATTTATTAGCAAATATGACAACTACTTGTCTGTCACCTAAATGTTTCTTAGGGTCAATGGTTACTTGCCATTGCAATGTGTGTGTATATATATCAGATCAATTGGCTGTGATCAGAGGGCTATTGCTGTGTGCCTCACCATGACTATATGTACTCTTTGTATCAAGTACATTCTATACAATGGTACTCATGTGTATATACCGATCATCCCAACAGCAAGCATGCATGCAGTCAGCATCAGACACTCCCAGTGGTCTGCCACGCATGACTGGGTACATGGGCACTCATACATTACTTCGGCCCTCGTCAACAAACACCATGTACTTGCATGCACATTCATTTCCAGTGCTCACTATTAATGTTGATACAATGGGATTTGTTCTGTGCCACCACTGGAAGTCCCTTGAATCATGAATGTGAGGACATCAAACATGGGAGAGCATGGGAAGCCATAAATCCAGGATTGCCCAGAACCTGGAAAAACACCTCGAACAAGGATACGGGGTCACTGTCTGTCCAAGTGGAGGAAGTGATGACCAATATCAAGTCCTCTGGGTCAGATCACAGTCCTTGACATGCCCTTCTATCATGCTACATAGCACTCATGGCAATGCATTGAACACATGTTGGTGGCATTGAACTTCTCAGGTCTCATATTTGGTTGAACGATCATGTTCATGGCCACCACCATGATCAATCAATGAAGAGGGCCAATTCAACCCTATGATAGAACTATTTCCATGGGTAAACCTGTGCATACTGAGTCCTAGTGCTTCATAGGCTTCTTCCTCATGGGTTCCATTTTGCAGAAGGCTCAAGTCTGCTCCTACCTTTCACACTCCAAGTATCAACACCACCTGTCATCCTTCAAACCCTAAACAACCAAATCACTGAGCAAGGTGGGTGATTTGATTGTTTCATTACTCATTAGTCCTCAAGAGGCATCTTTCATAGAACATTCCTTGTGCCTTCTCTAGACTGCATTGCCCTACTCCAATTGCTATCCACAAGGCTGAGGTTATTCCCTTCCTGCATGCTGTATACCGGCACTTTTGGATGGACTCTGCGCAGCACTCTGCAGCATGCTAGAGGGTCAGCTCTGTGGATAACTGCATCTGCATTCCCTATATCTGACTTCAGAAGATCAGCTCTCAGCAACATTGAATCACCTCAACCCCCCCTGGGTCCCCTACAGACTTTTGACTAATCGACATTACCGCATGTAGCCAAATATAATCCTTGTTGAGTCTCACAGACCATGTTCCATAGGCCCATACTCGCTGGACATATGCCCCATCAACGACCCTCAGTCCCGCTGTACATCATTTGCTCATATCATTCTCCACATAGCTTACCAAATCCACAGGTTCACATTGATCATTGGAATTGATGACTGCGCCTTGTGTCCCAAACTTCATGGAGCAGTCACCAACATGAAAGTGATAAAAAAAGTATTTGGAGGTCAACCAACAAGTGTCCGAAGACCATATCCTCATGCTTTTCAACAAGAAGGCTACTCGTGTTGCAGTAATCAAAGCCTTCAAGAAATTACAGAACAATGAGCGGATCCACAAGTGGGATCCCATTGTGATATTCTATTCTGGACATGGGGGTGAATGTCACCCTCCTCCCACATGAAATCTTAGAGGCAATGTCCAGTCCTTGATTTCTCAGGACTGTGAAGCTGCAGGAGCCCACCTGCTGCCAACTCCTGATTGCATGATTGGTGCCCTAATCAAGGATATCACCAGAAAAAAGGGGGATAACATCACAAGTGCTACACCACATTCCATTTCTTTGTTTCATGACTGCTCTGTATAGACTGTCATCTTTGATTGCTGTCACTCAGCCTCTGGTACTCAAGGTCTAGACAACAAACACAAAGACAATGAATATACCCCTCGTAGCATTGACCTTCATTTTGACATTCCCGAAACCCTTGATGACCACATCTGGGGAAATCAAGCTGTGTCTGTCGCTAATGGTTTTGCATATCATGGTCCCCAGTCCCATGTCCTCTTGGCTGCTTGCCATGAGATGGAACTTGCATATGAACATAAGGAGTGTGGTCCATTCACCAATGCACTCTGGGTAGCACTGAGGAAATGTTTCACCATCAGCCCCACCCCCACTTACACTGAGCTGCTCACACAGATACTGCTTGAAAATAAACAGAAATTCAAAAAACAATATGGACCATTCAATCCCTAAAATGGCAGCATGATACTCATTTGATATGACCCATTCAGGCAGCATCCTCAGTGTGAAGCATTCAACCAGAATCGTGCCTTATTTGGTGTAAGAGTATCACCCAATGAACAAAATTTCCACCCTGTCCAGAGTCAGAAAGGTGGGATATATGCTATTAGTTCCGGTTTGGCACATGGCATCTCGCTTGGGATGGAATTCGCCCTGTACAACTCTCAAAAGGATTTCTTTTGAACGTTGTTCTGGTTAGTGAGCGCTTCTCGATCAGGGACTTTGTGACCACCATTACACCACCCCTGCCTCTCACAAATGTTTCGTTTCCAAAGCTGAGTCACATTTGGGAGATCCCCCTCTATGTGGATCCTCTTGCATCAACCCTCCAAGTTCTTCTGTATGGCATTGTGAACACCAGAAGAGTTCAGCTGGTTGAAGCTGAAGAAGTGAAATTGGAGGTCACGATAGAAAATAATTGAGTCATTTTCAAGGTCTTGGATAAGCAATTGAGAAGGTTTGGATTCACAGAACTTCCCTCCAAGGCTACTTCTAAGAGTGTAGCTCATATCTTGGGCTCTGCCACACGTTATTATTGGTTCCTTGATCTTGTAAAGGAACACTACGAGGTCAGTGACAACCCTGAAGTGGCCATCAACTTCTACCATTTGGAGATAGGTTATGATGTTAACTGGGACACAATCCTTCCCCTTGATGGGCATGAATTCTGGCATAGAGATTGAATTTCCTGGGACAATTCAGACATGCTGGTCGATCTTACTGCCAACCCCACGATATACTACAGCTTCAAAATCACAAACCAGACACCATGGGACCTGTACTTGAACATGTTCATGTTCAATGGTAGCTATTTCAGCATAAGTAAGTATACTCACCGATTGTTGGTTTATCCTGCGTTGACACAGTATAGACAAGTATTACACAAAGTCAAGTGTTGATGAACCTGGGGCACCACTGAAACGGGGGGAGACATTCACTATTGGATAACTCAGCCTATCGACATGTCTGATGTCGCCCAGCAATCCCCCTTTGATAGTGTCGATGTGCACGACGGAGAAGAGAATAGTGTGCATGGAGACAGTGTATGGAGTGCTGTAAAGGCTATGACAAGGATGTCGTTGCTTGCCTGCAAGCCTGAACACAAGTGGTTCACACTGATTATTCCTGTGGTACAGGGGCAGCATGAAGTGATCTTTTGTGGTCCATTTTTTGTGGTTGTTTCCTTGCTTCTGTTCTTTTGCTAGCTGTGTTTCCCCCTTTGATGATTGTAAGTTCAATGTCAACTCTCCACTTTTAGTCCCTTGCTGTATCACATGGGTCATACTGAGTATTGGTTGCTACATAATAAATACACTTGTCCAAAGAAAAAAAAAAAAAAAAAAGACCTCTGCCTCTCCCCCACCACCAAATGCTAGTTCACAGGGATAGTCAGACCACCAGAGAACATGCCTGACTGGACACGATAGGTGTAGGACACACGTCAGTTTGTTCAAGATGTGTGATGATGTGCTGGTCCCAGGGAGGTCCCAGACCTTGGTGCACAATCTGATAGGCATGATTGCCAATGAGATGAAAAAGGGACAAGGCTTACCTTGACAGTATGATTGAGGCCACCACTGACGATCCAACTCCGTTCCATTTGTGTCATGGTGTTATCTATGCCCTTGCTCACAACCAAGGTGCTCCACCAATCCAGGGCCAGAATGGCCTGGTAGGGATGGTACCGAGTCACATGTGTTCTTCACCACCACTGGGAAAGCTGGCCCATCATTACTGAGTTGTCATGTAGAAGCTGACTTGCAGTGGCAGCTGGATTAACTACTGCATGGTGACAGGTGCAAAGTCTATCAAGCAATGTAGTACATGGACAGGAACGACATGGCAAGGGAGTGTAGGCAAATACCCAACCAGGTGCACTGCGATGCTTGTTTACCCGACGGCAAGGTTCACAAGTTCACACAGCAGGCAGCAGATATGTAGCTGATACATTGATAGAAGTATGTATTCATTTCTCCTTTTTTTGGCTCATGCATACCACAAAATGTTGAGTTACCCCTCCTTTCTTGTCTCCATATCATTGCTCCGGTTTCAGCAGTTATCACATTCCATGTGTGAAATAAGGGAATGAAAATTAAAGCTGAACATTGGCAGAAACCTTGTTTACATCAAGTACTAAGGAATACTACACAGTTTTATAAGCACTGCTGGACCAAGTTAAATGTGCGAGTCATTGACAAGGAATGGCTGGATCTTTGAAATGGCAGCTGTCATGAACATCACATACAACTGCTATGATCACACATCATCACTGATCCTTCATGCCCCCCAGTCAACTTTCACTCAAGTCCATAGCAAGATGCAGTATTGGTTACACCATGACATGCTGTTCATCGTCAATGGAACTCAGAAATGATTGTCAAACATTGTTGAAACAATGCACAGCAGTTGTTTATTTGCGAAGCATATGACACTGTTAGCCAACGACCCATAATGCTCATGGAGAAGTTCACCATTGCATCTAAACAATCATGGCACGAATCCAAGTCTGACAAAAAAGGTGGGCTTCCAGACAAGGTGAAGTTAGCAATAGGGATAAAGGTCATGGTGACATTCAAAGCTCCCTTCTAGTCAATATCTCAACCAGGGCTGCGGTTGAGGATTTCACAAATGCAATTAGGGAAGTAAATCCATACCTTTGTGCCTTTTCCCTTTCTTGTTTGAAGCTCTACAAGATCTCAGCATGTGAGAAAGCTGAACTCCAGCATGTCGTTGAATCTCCAGAATTGGGTCAACTTTTGGAGGGCAGTGAGCTGATGGGGACAATCTTGAATAATGTTCCACTTTCTTTGAGGCCACGCATTGTCATCAAACCCCTCGGGTTGACTCGTACTTACCTAGGCTCCAAATGTTCCACAGATGTGTGTGGCCCTGTAGTTGTCCCTTCTCTTGTCCATTCACGAGCACAGTATCTCCATGTGTTGCATCATAGCATGCTGCTTCCAGGGTTCAGATGGGGGGACAGGTTTCAGGTACATCAGTACTTTGCAAGCTGGCAAGTTGCTCTTTGTCATGGAGACAGACACAGGGAAGAGACTCTGTGTCAAGTTCATGCATACATACAATTGGACAGTGCATGAAAAATGTGCACTCTTGGAAATCTCGCCACCGCTCAGAGGATTTCATGACAATATTCTGGGAGGGTGGCAGATGGTCATTATGGATTATCTCGAGGAACATACCTGTCTTTACCGTGCGAGGCTCTTGCCTGAGGAGCAGGAAAAGCTGAAACTTGAACTTACAGCAAAGCTAGTGGCTCTTCATCAGCTGGGCTTCATGCATGGAGATGTATGGGATACAAACATGATGGTGAGGAGGGAGAAGGGCTGATGGGAGTGGGTGTTAATTCGCTTCAACTGGTGGGGCAAGATTGGTGAGGTGTGATACCCAATGAATGTGACTCATGGACCAAGTTTGAGATGACCAGAGGGTGTGCTTGATGACAGACTGATTCTCACTGAACACAATATCAAGATGGTGGACTATCTGTTTGATTGAGACTTGGTGCTTCCATCACTTTCTTTGTTTAGATTTG
>JBBPJO010000116.1:0-27679 GCA_038088815.1 Boletus nobilissimus | reverse complement strand
AGAGCCAGAGACAATGTATCTGCCATCAGGTGAATAGGCAACAGATGTGACATGATGTGTATGCCCCTGGAATGGACCTGCCACACATTGGCCATTGGTGGCATCCCAAATCCTGATGGTCCTGTCAGCAGATCCAGAGACAATGTGCCTCCCACCAGGGGAGTAGGCAACAGAAAAAACAATGCCTGTATGCCCCTCGAATGGACCTGCCACACATTGACCAGTGATGGCATCCCAAACCTTGATGGTCTTGTCCTCAGAGCCAGAGACAATGTGCATACCATCAGGTGAATAGGCAACAGATGCAATACAATCTGAATGTCCCCTGAATGGACCTGCCACACATTGACCAGTGGTAGCATTCCAAACCCTAATGGTCTTGTCCTCAGAGCCAGAGACAACATGCCTGCCATCAAGGGAGTAGGCAACAGATTTGATATAGTGAACATGCCCCTCCAATGGACCCACCACACATTGACCAGTGGTGGCATTCCAAATCCTAATGGTCCTGTCCTCAGAGCTAGAGACTATGTACTTTCCATCAGGTGAGTAAGCAACAGAGAAAACATAACCTGTATGCCCCTCAAATGAACCTGCCACACATTGACCAGTGGTGGAATTCCAAAACCTGATGGTCCTATCACCAGATCCAGAGACAATATGTCTGCCATCAAGTGAGTAGGCAACAGATTTGACATAATCTGTATGCCCAATTATAGCATTCCAAACTCTGATGGTTTTGTCCCAAGAACCAGAGACAATATACCTGCCATCTGGAGAGTAGGCAACAGAGGAAACTACCCTTGAATGCCCCTGAAATGGACCTGCCACACATTGACCAGTGGTGGCATCCCAAATCCTGATGGTCTTGTCCCAAGAGCCAGAGACAATGTGCCTTCCATCAAGGGAGTAGGCAACAGATGTGACATAATCTGTATGCCCCTGAAATGGACCTGCCACACATTGACCAGTGGTGGCATCCCAAATTCCGATGGTCTTGTCATCAGATCCAGAGACAATGTGCCTTCCATCAGGTGAGTAGGCAACAGATGTGACACAATCTGTATGCTCCAGAAATGGACCTGCCACACATTGACCAGTGGTGGCATCCCAAATCCTGATGGTCTTGTCATCAGATCCAGAGACAATGTGCCTACCATCAGGTGAGTAGGCAACAGATGTGACATAATCTGTATGCCCCAGAAATGGACCTGCTACACATTGACCAGTGGTGGCATCCCAGATCCTGATGGTCTTGTCCCAAGAGCCAGAGACAATGTCCCTTCCATCAGGTGAGTAGGCAACAGATGTGACATAACCTGTATGCCCCTGAAATGGACCTGCCACACATTGACCAGTGGTGGCATTCCAAATCCTGATGGTCCCATCACTAGATCCAGAGACAATGTGCCTTCCATCAGGTGAGTAGGTAACAGAGAGGACAAGACTTATATGCCCCTCCAATGGACCTGCCACACACTGACCAGTGGTGGCATTCCAAATTCTGATGGTCTTGTCATCAGACCCAGAGACAGTGTGTCTACCATCAAGTGAGTAGGCAACAGATGTGACCCAATCTGTATGCCCCTTGAATGGACCTCCCACACCTTGACCAGTGGTAGCATTCCAAACGCTGACAGTTTTGTCCTCAGAGCCAGCATACCTCCCATCAGGTGAGTATACAACAGATGTGACAGCATCTGCAAGCCCCTGCAAGGCATAGACCTCTGCTGGCCAGGTGGCTGAGACATGCTTTTGGAGGTGCTCAGTCCACAATGCACAGAGTGGGGAGCTGGAGGGGGTCTGGGGAATGGCTGATAGATAGAGGTGGGGGGTGGATTCTCTGAGGACAGGAGCAAACACTTGAATGAACAGGCATGCCTCTGATGCAAGAGTGGCAATCTCTTGGCCCTAATAATAATTTGATCTGTACTCCTGCTTAGTATGATAGTTGATCTTACCTTGGCCCATTCTTTCAGGATGGTGCAAGTCTCTAGGGCAGATGGGATAGATGACAATGGGGAAGAAAGGGAGAGAAGGCTGATGGCTTCTAGCCAGTAGGGGAAGAATTCCTTGAAGAAGGTAGTCACCTCACCCACCAAAGCTGGGCTGCGCCTGGCATATTGCAGGTGGTACATCCAGCATTGGCATGAGTATGATAGGTGAGGAGGGATAGCCTTGTTAACTCGACTTCGCAGGTCAGGGATGTCACTATTGCGGTCTCGAGAGTCCTTGAGGTCACAGATATTGAACCTGAGCATGTTCCGCATGCATGAGAGTGATGCACGGCCGAGGAGGAATGAATCTTCGGATAGAATACGGACATGGAACGCCAAGCTATGAGCCTCGTCCAGTAAAAAGTCACGGAACGAGGTGTGAAGCGGTCGGATGGGCCTTTGCTCGTCAAGGACTCCATCTAGCAATGACGCCAGGACTGGAACGATATCTTGGATCTTCAGGTGTATACCAAAGAGTGTCGAAAGTGAAGGGAGAGGTAGTGGTTCCTTGAGTGCAAGTATGACAGTCATCACATCCCGGAACCAGCGTTGTGAACGTTCCGAAGAAAATAGTTGCCATAGTATGCTCCGATACAGCTCATCCAACGGGGAGACACCATTGGTGTTATTGTTCTGCAGGAGTATCTCGAGCCGCTTGGGTGGATTGAGTCCTATACCGAACCCTTTAATAAAGCTGCACGCCGTTGATGCCCACTGGAAGAGGTGTTGGGAATGACGGACGAGAAGCCGACACCACTCCTCATTAGGCCAAGAAGATTCGAGTTCAGTATACTGATGAAGGGAATGACGAATAAATTTATAGATATCTCCATCAACAACATTGTCCGGAATGTCGCTCATTTGTTTGCAGACGATCTTTGGGCCGGGAGGAAGTGCGGCAAGGATGTCGCTCTCTGGACGAGTGGTGATGAGGAAACGAAGGTTGGTGGGAAGGTTGTTGTTGGCGATTTGCATGGAAAGGGCTTGTAGGAGCTGGCGACGACCGGCTGAATCACCACTCTCGTCAAGGGCATCGATGACGATGACGAGTGGACCGATTATATGGAGGTGCTGGCTAGGTTCGATGATGAGCTTCTCTAGTTGCCCAGACAGCGAAGTCGACGCGCTCAGTACTCGATTCTCTTTCACGATCCCCCAGAGCACGGACTTGTACTGCGGATCGAGGTCCGAGAGGTCACGTGCGATGGTGCTGAAAAGATTTCCTGGGTTGCGGCTCGCATTACTTCTGGCGAAACAATACGACGAGCCTAGCCGCTTTCGACCATCATATAGCCGAGCAATCGAGTGAGCCACTGCGGACTTGCCCGATCCGGCGACGCCAGTGAGAAGGCACACTTGCGGAGCACCTTCGTCGACATTGTCGAATATGTCGCAAATCTCGGCGAGGAAGGACTCCCGTGTCCCCGGTAGGCACCCCTTCTCCGGCGCATACCTAGCCCCCTGCGCATACGGCATGTCGAAGAGGTCGATGGCTTCCACTGTACCCCGTATACGTGAACATCTGTCCACGATCCCAAGGATCTTGACCTACCAGCGTGCTCTACGTCATTTATCATACGAATGACAGTGATCTCCGTTTGCACCGAAACACCTTCCATGAGCGCGGTCTTGAATTCTTGCAACCTGACTTCGTAATCTGTGATTCTTGCATCGATGTTAAGCATCTTGTATTTTGCCGTCCGAATCCCTAATATACGAATCAGTGGTGTTCGCTGTGTAACTGACGATGACTAACTCAAGTTCGCCTTGGGGTATTCGATGATGAAGTACCCACACTCCGTCGCCTGCTGGAGCAGAAGCGTGGTAGTCTTCACGTGCGCTTTGATTCTCTTCAAGGGCTCGACATCTTCGACGAACGTGAAAACGTCGTTCATCATGCCTGCTAAGCGAATGATCCTGTTGTCGCAATTTTTCTGCGCTACGAGAACCTGTATGAAGCATCGACAGCGATCAATAATGGCATGCACATTCATTATTATACTGGCCTTGCTCGCAGCGGATATAACAGACCAAGCAAGAGATGCGTAGGGGCGAATCTGTGGGGGAATCAGATGATGACGGAGCCAAGACATTAGAAATCAAATACTTCTGCGATGTCGTCTACAATCCTGTTAAATATTTCCATCCTCCGCAACAAAACTTCCGACGCAATCTCATGCGTTTGTACTGTGGCCATGATGCCTGTATCAACATCGACCACTGGGACAAGTGTGTCGACGATTGCGGGCGAACCATGTGAGCTGACCGTTTCTGCGTTAGCTTCCTCGTGTGGTTCAGCAGTGAACGCGAGCTTGATCGCAATCCCCGAACGATCGGGTCCATCAAGAACATCCTTACGGAGAGACGTGTCGAGTACTTTGATCGTAGGGATCGCATCAGTAGAACATGACATACACAACGCCTCCATACCTCCATCCTTCAAATTTCCCAACACGTAGCCGATGGTATCAGAGAAGCTCCCGACCAGCTTGGGATTTCCAATAGGATACTTCTCATAAACCCGTACAAGGAGAACGGAACGATCGTCTCCATCACTGACAATGTTCAATTCTCTGACGTTAGACAGTGAAAGGGAACCCACAAATACAACGGTTTGTCCCAAGAGGTACGATTCTTTGTTTCTTTTGCGCTCTCTGTCGACTGCAGGGTACCACCCACAGAAAACTCGACATAGAGCTGTCTTGCAACAGGGAATTTACGCCGCTTTTCAGAACGAAGCTCGATGTCTAAAAGACAGTTAATGCGCGTGTAACGAAAGATATATCGTTCCACGCTTACCTTGAATGGTGATTCTCTTCGCCCTTGAACTATGTTCAGTACATTCCCAATGAAGGTATGGGTGCACATACACGATACTTTGGGTTGTATTCATGGCGTTATAGGTGAAGTTGATGGATTTACGAGGACTGGACAAAGAGAGGTGGGAGACAAAGTCAGTGGGAGGCTCAGACTCGGACATGCGGTTGCAATGCGGTACTACCGACACTTATGTAATTCACTGTGTTCGGGCCAGTGTAGACCAGCATGCGCACATGCCTGAGGTCCTACTACATTCAGTGGAGCGAAGAATGCAGACCGACGAGAACGACCTGTGTACTCCGTCTCGTTTGGCACAAGGCAGGAATTCCGATCATGGACAGCAAACGTGACGAGGACCCAGAGTGCCACTGGCACTTGGTGACAATTTCGTTTCACAGATCTCCCTCTCCTTGACTAACCGACCGTGCATTGCATTTCATGGCCAGAGGGAAAAAATGGCATATCGTCGGATGTTGAGATGGAGAATACAGTGCGTATACATCTCCGCTCATCGTTCGACCGTCGAATTCCCCGTTCAACGACCCACTCTCAGACTCTTGGTTCATATACGCAAACCATATCCCTAGACAACATGACCGATAGAGTTGCCATAGGGTGCTCTATACTAGTCTGGATGATCTCGCTCGATCGCGACGTCACGACAGAGGTATGCGTCGCGTGTGTGCACATATATCCGCACTGTGCTATTTTCCACGTACGGCCTCTCTGCCGATAACCGTGTTCTGTTTCTTTCCCTCGTGCAGGAATACTTACAACATGTGTTACTCGTAACATGACTTAGTGGGTTACCCAACTCGTCGCTGGACGTCGAGCGCGCTCGAGTCGATACTGTGCTCAGTTGTCAATGAGGCCAACCAACCGAGTACTTGGTCAGTTTACACAAGAGATAAGATGGACGATGGGGACGGTGTCCATCGCTGCACGCCGTGTTGTTGACCGCATCTCGTGTTCACTTATTGAGCCACGTGGACGTCGCTGTCGTGCACACGTTCAACCGGCCGTTGAAGAGAGCACGATTCAATATCGACGGCGCCTGCTTACTGAAAGCTCCTCTACACCGAAGGCGACGGGGCGCTGCCGAACCCATCGCTCGGGCGTGTGCCGAGTTCCGTGGTGACAGCTATTATACAATTGGCGACTCAATTTCAATCTGGCGCTGTCGTTGTTCGAGCCAATCCTCCCTTGGTCTATCGTTGTATTCTCCAGTAGTACAACCGCTGCTTGTGTTCTGCTCTGTGGTATGATGGGGGGAATAAATGCAACATGATGATTAAACAATGTGCAAATCATGAAGGAGATAGTTTTTCGCGTCGTCCGTCTCAAGTGATGTCACAAGTTGTGGGTCTTTCGATACCTACCGTGCTAGTAGATAGGGACGGAAAGTTACCCGAGGCCTGAAGTCCCTGCAACCGTAAGTCCCCGCACTCTTTGTTCCGGAGGATCGGGGGCGTCACGATCCCTGCCATTTGCTGCCTCCGATGCCGCCATGATGAACAGTTCGTCGATAGTGTCAGCCAGCATCCCGATACCTGATTATCCGGAAAGATAAGTACATGACAATGGTAAGAAAAAAATCATCACATACGTTACCATATTCGTGGTAATAGCACGCCTGAGACAGGAATGCACTACCAGTAAGAGTCACGACGTACGTGATTGCGGCTGCGATAGACTCTTTCCATAATACCAGAATGCTCTTTGTTGCACCTTGATTCTGCGGCAACCGCTGATTGCGAACTGGGACCTGTAACATGGTACGTAGTACTTAGTGTGAGTGTGAGATTGACCATTCCCGCTCGAGTGTTTACATGTTGACTTACCCCGGTATCGGTATCTGTCGTCTAGGGGAGCGCTAAAGGTGATCGGCGTCTTACACTAAGCCAGCTGACCGGTACGACGTGGGCGACGAGCCATTGCCCCTATGAGATGTGTCACTGAGCTGGAGCGCTGAGGAACAGAACGGGAAGCAAGTACGTACCGAATCTGCACGCAATCCGGACCAACTTCGTCGAGATCAGGGGTGAAATGCGCTATATATACGGCGCTCACGCGCATCATACCACTCAGCCCGTCCTACACTTCGAATCCATTCGCTGCTTCACCTCGCCGTTTGGCCAGAACCTCCCGCCCACACATGGGCCTCTGGCATATTCGGTTTATACTTTTGACTTCATTACGTCCAGATCGTCACTCGACCACCTCAACTACTCGGGAGGGCGTGACCTCACTGCCTGGGCATTGGACAACCTCCTTTGAGCATCGACAGGCTGTACCTGCTCTCGTGCTCCACGTCCCGTCCACCATCAAGTCGAACGTACACTGGGCACGCTCTCCCGACGCTTGCGAGTAAGCCCATCCTGGCCATCATGTCTCCAGTGTGGATCAAAGCCGCGCCCTAGCTTCCGCCGCACGCTGTATTCGACGCGACGCTCGACGCTGCATTTGCAGATAAGGAACCGCCTCTTTCCGTCAGCTTGGCCTATTGGTGAAACGGCTTATCAAAAGCACCTGACGTCACCGTCCACTGCTGTCCAACCAATGGTCACGCGATTATTATAAAAGAGTACGCGGTGGGTACGCACGAGGCTAATACATCAGATGTGTGGCGAGTTTGTCCATCAGAAACAGTCCTTTTTTATGGAAAGAAGATGTCCGGCCTATGACCGCCACTGCTGACGAAGTCGCTATTTTTATCCTCTTGTCACCTCATTTTGTTCTGACGACGAGGGGTGCAAGGCGCCTGACGTGATCGAGAAGGCGATTGGGTTTCCGAGGTTTGTGGTGGAGGTGGAACAGCGAGCGAGCAAGACGATGCGAGGGCTCGAGCCAAATCTCGGGTGTTGATGCGGCGCTCGGTTGGCATATTCTCCGAAGACGTGCGAAACGCAGACACGTTGATGACTGCGAGACATGCCTTGCAATGGACGACCCCACGTCGACTTGTTTGGGTAAGTACACGAGGTGCCCATGTGTCCCAAGCGCGTGGTGAAAGATATGAATGGCTTTTCATTATTTGTTTTGAGGATGCACAGTGCTGATGGCGAGTTACAGTCTGTAGCCTATGTCTAGTAGGAGAGCCAGTTCCGTCTCGAGATCCGGAGACCGGATCCGTTTGTCAGGGGCGAATGATGCGGACTGGACGCGATATAGATTGGTGTCTGTTCGCAAGGTGAGAATTCGGGTGATGGACCGAGCGAAACGAGACGAGCTGGATGCAGATCAGTGCCATTCGGATCCGTTCCACGGATCTTTTTTTCTTCTTCAAAGACGACCGACTGGCTATGCGTTGCATTTCATGACCGGGTGGACGAGCAGAAGAAGAAGAAAAAGAAGAAGAAGAAGAGAGTCGGACGTTGAGAATGAAGAATCCAGTGCAGTGGCACGTGTACGATTGACTCGTTTCTATCAGTTTTTTTATAATGGGCATGGCTATATCGTCCTCGGACGCACTATCCTTTTCTTCCTCGAGCTTCGTCTTGAAATACCCACATCCCACATCGGAATCGCCGACACTCGGTAGAAATCGCGTGTGTCGACTCGTAGGTACAACTAGGCTCGACCGTCGATGGCCCCGCTCAACGCCCCGCTCTCAGACTCTCAGTTCGTGCACGCAATCTATATCCTTAGACAACCCTACCAAAGACGACCAGTAGATTCGCAATGGAGTGCCCCATACTAGTCTGGATGCTCTCACTCAACCTGTTAGGACCTTGCTATCCCAACGACCCAAGATATCGTTCTCGCACTAAGGTCTCGACGAGACAAGGAGACGGAGAGGAGAAATAGGAATATCAAGACTGGGAAACCAGTCGTGTATCTACAACAGTATATATACACAGGCGAGAGAATGGAATACAGACATGACTAATCGAACGGACCAACCAGGATGATTCGGAATCGGAATGATGGAAAAGACGGAAGAGATAAATTCTAACATCATCCCCCGTTCAAGGGTCGACGTCCTGGCGACCTAAGACATGGGCATGGCAGCGATGCGGCGCAATTCCGCTAACTCCGCACGTTGACGAGCACGCTTCACAGCGCGCTTACTCCGTGGGGCCAGAGAAACATTGGCGACTGGCGGAGGCAACGTAGGCGGGGTGGCGTTATTCACCAAATCGTTTGGGCTGTGTGTAGGGGGTTGAGGTTTAATGGTCGTTCGTGCTACATCCAGTCGTGACGTGTCGAAAAGGTGTTCAGGGAGGAGGACTTGTAGAACAGGTGATGCGGCACAGGAAGTGGTAGGCGATGGTGGGGGTGAGATAATCCATTCATGACCGTTTTCATCATACCAATAAATGTCGCCATATGTGCCGAGTTCGTAGTGGTTGCCATATTGATCGAACACTGGAATGCCACGTTGGAGGAGTTGTTTAAGTTCTGGGTAAGAGAAGTCTTCCGGGAGCATAGTAACTGCACTGTCTTCGACAGGGGGTTGTTCAAAAACAGCCGGAAATGATGGCGGAGGCAGGGACGTGGATTGCATCGAAGGGGCGGGGGAAGGTGGATGAGATGCAACACAGCCGTCGTCGAGGACAGGAGTAGATGGCGTTGCAGAGGACACTGGAGATGATGGCAGAAGTGGAGACGTGGAGCGCGCCATTAAAGGAGACAATGGACAAGGTGGAGACGCGGAACGCGCAGTGAGCGGAGACGATGGACGAGGTGTAGCGTAGCCGTCGCTCGGGATGGGTGTGGAAGGTGTCTCAGAGGGAACCGGAGATGAGACCAGAGATGATGGTTGATTGTGGAGCATCCGAGTCAATTGGCCAATGTCCATGGGGACACCTTGGCCTCCGAATGTTCCCGGAGCGTTAGGGCCAATATCAGGTCCAAGCGATAGTTGTTCCATGGGCGGCATCAAGTCCACAATGGGACCATCCTCCTGCGAAGCCTCGAGACTCTGTAAGAGGCCAGTATGGTCGGAGGTTATCTCAACCGGTGCAGGAGTGGGGTCGAACGTAGGCCACAACGTGACTGGGAGTTGCGCGGGAGTGGGCGCAGGGGTGTTTGGTAAATGGGCCAGTGGACGAATTGGTATGGAAGCCAGGAGCACCGTGCTCACGTGACCACTACAAACTACAGTTTGAATACTATTTTCATGACTGTGACCTTGGACACTCTGAGGCGGAGATCTCAAGATTTATTCTCATCGTTACAAGGTGTGTCTAGTGTCCAAAGGAATTGTTGATACCAAAATGGATAGCTGTTAAAAGTTGATATCGACACTTGCCGGTGCGTCTAGCTTGAAGCCTGGCCACCGGCAGAACTCATTGCATATGTGCTCGCTTGCGAAGAGCTTGACGCTGATTTCCAGATTCCCGTCACCGAAGAGATCCTTCCCTGCACCAACGCTTGGATGTGTCAAGATTTGTGGATCTGTCAACAGATTTCCGCTCCCTGACATTGCAGCGTCAGTAGTAAGTTCAGGCTTACATGCACACTTAGGTGCTACCCCACGGTGTTCCGTTGCTCATTCATACATCATCCGAAAATTATGGTGCACTTGACTTCAAGGTAAGTCACTTTTCGCTTCAAATCTCAAAGTCAATACTACTTATTAGGTGTAGGTGGTGGAATGGGACTGCTTATGTATCTGACACTCGCTAGTGGCAGCCTGACTCATCTGCTTGTTGACAGAGGACGAGCACATCAGGTTGCTGGATAACCTGGTTGACGAGGATGAGCCAAGTGTTGATGACATTGATGATATTGATGCCCCAGCAGCTCTACTTATCACCGCTTTCTCGGACGAGGAAGAAGATGTGGATGATAACATTGACGAGGAGGCTTAACATACATAGGCCAATATGTACCATTCTTGGAAGTAATTCTTGGGCTGCGAGTGTATTTTTGAGGTGTACGAAGTCCTCCAATACATTTAACTATACATAGACCGTTTTTGATGGGTCACGTGAGCACGGTGCTCCTGGCTTCCATAAATTGGAGAGTCAAAACGATAGGCCCCACCAATGGGAGCATGCGACGGAGGGCAGACCGAACTGACGCGAGGTCCTCGAGCACGGTTTGCGTACCGTGGCGCACAGTGACTACATTGAGCGATAAAACGCTCGACGTCCTTCCGCAGACGCGGCCAGTAATACGTTTTCCTAACGAAATCACGGGTTACCTTAACACCATGATGCCTTTCTTTGCTTTCGTGAGCAGACTTGATTATACGATCTCGGAGTGTCTGAATGTGTGGGACATATAAAACATCGTCCCAGTGGATGAGGCCATTTATCTTCGACCAATGGGGTTTATTGAGGATCAGTCCCTTACTGGTGAAGGTCTCGAGCTTGTCCTGATTTGCCTTGATGTTGTCTAAGATCGATGGCATGGACGTACTAGTAGAAGCGGAACTGTCCGCGGCAGGAATCGAAGTTCGCTTCGAAGGACTGGAGGGGTGTACGGCAGCCTCGTTACCCATCTTCTTAGCCTCGTCGGTTGTTGACACAGCCGGTGGTGACTTGGCGGATGGCGTCTTGCCCTTGCCTTTCGTGATAACACGAATATTGACATCACCAACGTCGATGTTGACTTCGTCATCGTCATCCGGCTCGGGAGGTGCGTCAGTGTGGTATTGGATGTTAGCGTAGAGACACTTGGGAATGTTGAGGACAGGTGGCGCTCGTACTCTGACCTGCGTTTTGGGTGACTTTTCAAACTCGATAACCCAGAGCATGAATTCAGCAACCCATTTCGCGACAGCGTCTTTCATGACGATAGTAGTAGTAAGGATAGAAGAGGGAAGGTGGTACCCGTCGTATTCGTAATGAAATTGCCGGCCGAATGCGAGAGAAGGCTGCGCGTTGCTTGCGGCTCGAAACCCGAAGTGGGTTGCACCACGAAGCTGAATGCGGGAAGGGGGTTGGAATTGGAGCAAATGCCCCACAATGACGACAAGGGATACGCTCAAGAAGCGTGTGGCGAGTGTAGAGAGTCTTGAGGGTGACTCGGACAGCGGGCGGGAAACTTGTGGAGTATGCGCGTAACAATGTCGGGGAGCGAGCGTCGCACGTTGCTCGGCGCTCAGCGACCGGAGATGAGTCTTGATATTATGTTAGGACCTTGCTATCCCAACGACCCAAGATATCGTTCTCGCACTAAGGTCTCGACGAGACAAGGAGACGGAGAGGAGAAATAGGAATATCAAGACTGGGAAACCAGTCGTGTATCTACAACAGTATATATACACAGGCGAGAGAATGGAATACAGACATGACTAATCGAACGGACCAACCAGGATGATTCGGAATCGGAATGATGGAAAAGACGGAAGAGATAAATTCTAACACAACCGCGATGTCACGACAGAGGTATGTGTTGCGTGCGTGTCTTTGTACTGTGCTACTGCGACTCGGATTTCCCGACGCATCGCGAATTACCCCGTTTTGATGACCGTGTTCTGTTTCCCTCGTCCAGGAATACGACAAGTGTTATAATCTTGTGAGGGAGTGTTCGCCACATGCGAGGATAACCTACGATTGCACGTCTATCGAATCTTTTCGTCAGTCCGAGTCCTCTCTCCCATTCCATCTCTCTCCCCTTACTCACGCGGGGTTCGTGTAGGCCAGATCATATCACAAATGTTACCACTCCTCATGATGCGCCACAGACGGATATCGAGAACAAAGTGGAAGGATTGCGAAACCCCAAACGGGAAACACTGGATAGAGCAGGTCTGTCCGTCCAGCCGTCTTCTTCTTGCGCCTCGTCCGCATCCCCGAAAGTACGCTCATCATCCTCTTTCTTCCCGCATCCTCGTCGCATCGCCACACACAACAGTCTCCCGATGACATGCCACCCGAAAAGTTTCTCCAATCCATGATTGGGTATCACCTCGTGTACGAGAACTCGTTGTGCGGCATGGTCATGACCCAGGGTCGTCAACGACAAGTGATCAATATCGGTCTTGGTATCAAACAACTCTCCGTCGAACCGCGTGGCGTCACCGTAGCCGCCTATGCTGAATCCTTTGCCCACAAGGTACGTATTGCTCTCTCTTGCGCTTTTCGTCCATTGACGTACGCGCACGCGCACGTCGCGGGTACCCCTTCCCAGCTCACTCCATTAGAGACGACGTTTGTCTCACCCGAACTCGGCGACGAAGTCGTCCTCCGCCGACTATGCATCCTCCTCTCCCTCAAAGCCGCCTACATCAAAGCCGTCGGCCAATCCCGCGGCTTCGACTGGTCCCGTCTCGAATTCAACATCCCCAACGAAAGCGCCCGGGGTGACGACCACCCACTCCAAGGTTGGGAATTCCGCGTGTTCAAGGCCCAACTCGGCGTCCAGCGCGGTGGCGCAGTCATCGAGGAGTCATACCAGTGCGCGTGTGCGTTTTTTCGGGGCACGAAGGAGAACAAATTTATATGGCATGATAATGCAAAATGGCCAACTCGGGAGATTAGGGATGTCACTATTGTGGGCTCGAGAGTCCTTGAGATCACAGATGTTGAACCGGAGCATGGTCCGCATGCATGAGAGTAATGCACGGCCGAGGGAGAGTGAATCTTCAGGTCGGATACGGACATGAAACGCCAAGCTAATATTGGGAAATTTCTAAAACCATAAGGACGGACATAAATGAAAAGGAAAAAAAAAGGGAGGCAAGGACACTCGCAGCGCACCAAACTCGAGTTCATATACCTTCATTGCCTTCTTCATGAGTTTATCCTTGTTCGTCACCAAGATCACTTTTGAGAATTCAGCTAAACGCCAGCGCTTCCTTGTTGGCCACTTTGACACCTGGCACCTCGAGTTCGGTGGGCTGCTCGCCGTCGTCGTTGCGCAACGCACATGCTATTCTTGTATCGCACAGCAGCGCCACGAGAGTGGCACATAGTGATCGCACGGCGGCAGCCCGTCTTTTGCATCATGTGTACGACAACGGCCGGCGAATTGCGGCTATATGCGTGATTTCAAACATGAAACGTGGTCTGAGGTCAGTCATGTCGGCCATTAACGAGTCGGTGCAGGGTGACGCACTACCAGGCAAAGATGACACCGTTATGAATGCATTGTAAAACGAAGTTGGTGTTCTCTGCGCTTTGACGATTGAGGTGGATGGCATGGACGATGCATTACATTCGCGACGCGCTCGCCGTAACAGAGTCAACTGGCACCGTCGGATGCGAAACGAGGTGCGCAACCAAAATCCCATAATATCAGAGGCACGTAACCCATACCCCATAGACTTTTCCGTCAATGCGATCGCGATGCTGGCGTATTCATTCAGCTGGAATCTGGATCCGACGTGATGGATAGAGGTTGGGGCAAGCTTCATCTAAGAGGCGCTACTCACCGTTGGGTCTGGTAGTGACAACCGTTTGTCAGACACTCTACCTGCGTCAGCCGATTGATGTAGTCTGAGCCTTGCCCACCTGCATCCCAGGGTCATCCACGCGTGCGACAAAGGTCGCTCGGGCCTCCTCTATGAGCAGACTCCTGACGACTCGGACCTGTACGTTTGGGCTTTCCATTAGCAGGTGCTGGCGTGCTCGATTCTGACGTTTGCATTTGAATGGAGGCGGAGGTGAGGGCTTGGTCTTCAATGATGGCGTCTCAGGTTGAGGTTTGACATTGTCGAGGTCTTACGAGCCTTGCCACAGTGAGCGATCCGCCGGTGACCAGTGGTTGCCCATCTTCCCACTTTGCATCGCGGTTCAGTACGGGAGGAATAGATGGACTCTGACGTTAAGAGGGAGGGTCAGACATGGTGGCAGGGGAAGCACTGCAGGTCTGAGTCAGTGCGTTCAATGCCAGGTCAACGACAATGGTACGGCAACCAGCGCAACGTCGAGCACGATGGCGACACTAGAGACGACTCGGAAGTCAGCACGAGATGCAACATGGAAACGTAGTGATGAAGATACAGGCGACTTGATGGGAGTCAACCAAACTGTGTCACAATGACGACTGCGTCGCCATCAAAAGAGCGAAAGCGCAACGACAACGAAAATGAAATCTTGTTCGTGGTGTCTACTAGCCAGCCGAAATGGGAGCTGCCAGTGGGCCCTGTCCTTGGTGACACCAAAGTCCACCCTGTTCAGCTGTTATCAGACAGAAAAGGCTTCTGTCGACGAGGACACCCAGTTTGCAGAGCTGCTCACACTGCTGGTTGGTGAGATCGATGCTGCCGACTTTTTCTCTTCATCAGAAACTTGCTGGCGGCATCCATTGGACTTCGAGTCGGTGTGTATCCAGGCGATCCTACTGTATTTTCACCACACTCAGCCATACATGTTCCCATCCAGATATTTCGTTGTGCATACCAAGATGATTTGCGAACGCCCCCACACACCAAGTCCAGGCTCTGAGACAGGTCTCTCAAGTTCAGCAGCAGTTTCCATTTGCGGCACTAAGAGGGCCAAGCAGGACCGGGGTGGGCGTATCTACAATATAATAGAGACAGCTGCGGGTCACCTATAGGAGAGATACACAACTCTACCTTCGAGATGTACGTTCCCGCATATCACACGGCAAGCATCAGAATGACAGACACGTCAGACAGAGGAAGCGTAAGCGACGGCTGACAGTTCGTGCTTGGTACTCCGCGCAACCAAGATGCCGCGATCCCACCTGAAATATATGCCCTGCATAATACCGTCCCAGAAGCGGAATTGAAAACCCTGTCATTCTCAGCAATCATCCAAGTTAGCCCAAGCAAGGAGCGAAAAGGACTTCTCTTGGCATATCAACAATCAGCCAATATAATGGATCTCGTTTATGCTTCCTCGTTGCCGAGTAGGGTGCAATGTGAGTTGTCATCCACTCTTTGCGCTTGCGCCAAGAGAGATTGATGTTCATTCTGTCACGGTTACAAGATCCTCGTGTACAGTACATCTCGATCATGGTGTTGTTCCAAAACGTGACCGTTCGTAACTTCGTCAAGTTGACTGTATACGAGAAGCTCTCCACTGTCCTTTCCATCATTATGGATGGTCTTGTGTCTAGATCCATGTGATTCTAGCGGTGGGCATGTTTGGCGCGTGTCTCGCAGTGAACATTGATGGCGGTGAGAATGTGGATGTTGACGAGGGTCGGGGGTAAGGTGAAGGCTGACGATGGGGAACAGTTAATGAAGGGTGAATCAGTTGATTAGGGTGCTGGACGCTGAATCCTTCGGTTCGTTATTTTGATCTACAATGTGATGCTTCTCTCAAAGGTGCCCTCGTTGCTCTCACTAGGCCTTTCATGCCGCACCGATGCGAATCTCAGCCTGAGGCTCGACACAGGGAACCAAGCCCGTCTACCTGACAAAGGGGTCATGCATCCCGTGTCACCGTAGCATGCAAAATGCTCTTGCAAATCCACGCCGCCACGTAACGTTTAACCACCGCATGGCCACGTCCTTCACGCCCAGCGTTCTTCAAGTTTCTTATGCCTTTGATGGTTATAAGTCGCAGTCCTGCCTCTGCACCCGGGATGTAGTTGACTTACACTTGCAGAACTGTATTGTTGCTGAATTACAGACTATGGGCTTTACAGATAAATATACCCGACTTTGTGGCAGTATCACGACTCGTCGAGCCTATCGATCTCGGGTTGTCTGAGCCATGAGGGCGAGTTCTCCGAGGTGGAAGCCATGGGAATTTTCCTCGCCGCAAACTGTAAGTTACAAATATCCTTGTCTCATCCTCATTCAGTTCACAGAACTCACCGACAAACCTGCCAGCCATCGAGTAATAGCTCAGCAGACATAGTCAGCATGTCAGTACTATGTAACCCTATCATTTGAGTTCTGTGCTTCCAATATCACTGATTGGCCATTCTGTCTCCTGTGAGTCCAGTACACATATCACCCTGAATAGTTTATGCTGCTTGGCCAATTGGACAGGATTGTATAAGACATCAATTTTACTACTGGTGAGGACGGCCTTCACACTGCTAATGCTGGGAAGTGACCATTAAAGGGAAGATGGTGTGTGGTAAACTCATTGATATTTCCAAGGTACATTCTATCAATGGTGTGGAGTGCCCAAGGGTGTCATTTAAGGCTGGACAGGTCATAGAATAGATCTTGGATGTTTACAAGGGAAAAATGGTAGGGTGAAACTGGATTGTAGCTATGTATCCAGCCCAATATTTTTATTTGTTGGCAGAATGGAATGTGTCAGGTAACATAGAGTAGAAAGTAACAAAGATATCAAAAGGAACATAGAAATCATTTCCAACAAGAGGTCCAGGCCTCCCCACACAAGGAAAGGTCAACATCATGCTGGTAGATACCATCAGGAGATATGACTAGAGAATGAACTGGAAGGCAGAAGGCAGACCTGGACCAAGGAGCAATCCAGCCAAAATAAGAACCAGAAGAAGATTGAATACAACCATTGTCCATATGTAAATTACCAAGAGAAAGTAGTGCATCTGTCTTCCACACTTTGATGGAAAAGTCATTAGAACCAGAAACAATATGGGAACCATCAGGAGAGAAGGAAACAGATGTAACAATGTGAGTATGCCCTTGGAATGGACCTGCAACACATTGACCAGTGGTGGGATTCCAAAGCCTGATGGTCTTGTCCCAAGAGCCAGAGACAATGTATTTGCCATCAGGTGAGTAGGCAATAGATGTGACATGGCATGTATGCCCCTGAAATGGACCTGCAACACATTGACCATTGGTAGCATCCCAAATCCTGATGGTCCTGTCACCAGATCCAGAGACAATGTGTTTGCCATCAGGTGAGTAGGCAACAGAAAAGACAAAGCCTGTATGCCCCTCAAATGGATCTGCCACACATTGACCAGTGGTAGCACTCCAAACCCTGATGGTCTTGTCCTCAGAGCCAGAGACAATGTACCTACCATCAGGTGAATAGGCAACAGATGCAATACAATCTGAATGTCCCCTGAATGGACCTGCCACACATTGACCAGTGGTGGCATTCCAAACCCTGATGGTCTTGTCCTCAGAGCCAGAGACAACATGCCTACCATCATGGGAGTAGGCAACAGATCTGATATAGTGGGCATGCCCCTCCAATGGACCTAGCACACATTGACCAGTGGTGGTATTCCAAATCCTAATGGCCCTGTCCCCAGAGCCAGAGACTATGTGCCTCCCATCAGGTGAGTAAGCAACAGAGAAAAAAGAATGTCTGTGCTCCTCAAATAGACCTGCCACACATTGACCAGTGGTACCATTCCAAACCCTGGTGGTTCCATCACTAGATCCAGAGGCAATATGCCTGCCATCAGGTGAATAGACAATAGATCTGACATGATCTGTATGCCCAATTACAGCATTCCAAACCCTGATGGTCCTGTCATTAGACCCAGAGACAATGTGCCTACCATCAGGTGAGTAGGCAGCAGATCTGACATAATCTGTATGCCCCTTGAATGGATCCACCATACATCTACCAGTAGTGGCATTCCAAACTCTGATGGTATCCCAAGAGCCAGAGACAATGAACCTGCCATCAGGAGAGTAGGCAACAAAGAAAACACCATATTCATCCCCCTGAAATGGACCTGCCACACAGTGACCAGTGGTATCCCAAATCCTGATGGTCCCATCATCAGATCCGGAGGCAATGTGCCTTCCATCAGGTGAGTAGGCAACAGATCTGATCCAATTTTTATGCCCCTGAAATGGACCTGCCACACATTGACCAGTGATGGCATCCCAAATCCTGATGGACTTGTCATCAGATCCAGAGACAATGTGCCTACCATCAGGTGAGTATGTAACAGATCTGACATAATCTGTATGCCCCTTGAATGGACCTGCTACACATTGGGTGGCATTCCAAACTCTGATGGTGTTGTCCGAAGAGCCAGAGACAATGTGTCTGCCATCAGGAGAGTAGGCGACAGAGAAAACTACACTCATGTGCCCCTGAAATGGACCTGCCACACATTGACCAGTGGTGTCCCAAATGCTGATGGTCCCATCACCAGATCCAGAGACAATGTGTCTTCCATCAGGTGAGTAGGCAACAGATTTAACCTGATCTTTATGCCCCTGAAATGGACCTGACACACATTGACCAGTGATGGCATCCCAAATCCTGATGGACTTGTCATCAGATCCAGAGACAACATGCCTACCATCAGGTGAATAGGCAACAGATCTGACAAAATCTGTATGCCCTGTAAATGGACCTGCCACACATTGACCAGTGGTAGCATTCCCAACTCTGATGGTTTTGGTCTCAAAGCCAGAAGTAACATGCCTCCCATCAGGCAGGTATGCAACAGATGTGACAGGATCTGCATGCCCTTGCAGGGTATGGACCTCTGCTGGCCAGGTAACTGGATGTTCTGATGTAGTTGAGACACAGTCTTGAAGGTGCTCAGTCCACAATGCACAGAGTGGGGAGCTGGAGGGGGTCTGGGGTATGGCTGATAGATAGAGGTGGGGAGTGGATTCTCTAAGGACAGGAGTAAACACTTGAATGAACTGGCATGCCTCTGATGCAAGAGTGGCAGTTTCCTGGCCCTAATAACAATTTGATCAGTACCCACTGTTCAGTATGATGGTTAAACTCACCTTGGCCCAATCTTTCAGGATGGTGCAAGTCTCTAGGGCAGATGGGATAGATAACAGTGAGGAGGAGAGGGAGAGAAGGCTGATGGCTTCAAGCCAGTAGGGGAAGAAGTCCTTGAAGAAGGTAGTCACCTCACCCACTAAAGCTGGGCTATGTTTGGCATATTGCAGGTGGTACATCCAGCATTGGCATGAGTATGATAGATGGGGAGGGATGCCCTTGTTGACTCGACTTCGCAGGTCAGGGATGTCACTATTGCGGTCTCGAGAGTCCTTGAGGTCGCAGATGTTGAACTTGAGCATGTTCCGCATGCATGAGAGTAATGCACGGCCGAGGAGGAATGAATCTTCAGGTAGGATACGGACATGGAACGCCAAGCTACGAGCCTCGTCCAGTAAAAAGTCACGGAACGAGGTGTGAAGTGGTCGGACAGGCCTTTGCTCATCAAGAACCCCATCTAGCAACGACGCCAGGACTGGAACGATGTCTCGGATCTTCAGGTATCCGCCAAAGAGAGTCGAAAGGGAAGGGAGAGGTAGCGGTTCCTTGAGTGCAAGTACGACGGTCATTACATCCCGGAACCAGCGTTGCGAACGCTCAGAAGGAAATAGTTGCCATAGTATGCTCCGATACAGCTCATCCAATGGGGAGACACCATTGGTGTTATTGTTCTGCAGGAGTATCTCGAGCCGCTTGGGTGGATTGAGTTCTATACCGAACCCTTTAATAAAGCTGCACGCCGTTGACGCCCACTGGAAGAGGTGTTGGGAATGACGGACGAGAAGTCGACACCACTCCTCATTGGGCCAAGAAGATTCGAGTTCGGTACAATGATGAAGGGAATGGCGAATAAATTTATAGATATCTCCATCGACAACGTTGTCCGGAATGTCGCTCATTCGTTTGCAGACGATCTGTGGGCCGGGAGGAAGTGCGGCAAGGATGTCGCTCTCTGGGCGAGTGGTAATGAGGAAACGAAGGTTTGTGGGAAGGTTGTTGTTAGCGATTTGCATGGAAAGGGCTTGTAGGAGCTGGCAACGACCGGCTGAATCAGAACTCTCGTCAAGGGCATCGATGACGATGACGAGTGGACCGATAGTGTGGAGGTGCTGGCTAGGTTCGATAATGAGCTTCTCTAGTTGCATGGATGGTGAAGTTGACGCGCGAAGCGCTCGATTCGCTTTCACGATCCCCCAGAGCACGGACTTGTACTGCGGATCGAGGTCCGAGAGGTCACGTGCGATGGTGCTGAAAAGATTTCCTGGGTTGCGGCTCGCATTACTTCTGGCGAAACAATACGACGAGCCTAGCCGCTTTCGACCATCATATAGCCGAGCAATCGAGTGAGCCACTGTGGACTTGCCCGATCCGGCGACGCCAGTGAGAAGGCACACTTGCGGAGCACCTTCGTCGACATTGTTGAATATGTCACAAATCTCCGCCAGGAAGGACCCCCGCGTCCCCGGCAGGCATCCCTTCTCCGGCACATACCTAGCTTCCTGCGCATACGGCATGTCGAAGAGGTCGATGGCTTCCACTGTACCCCGATACGTGAACATCTATCCACGATCTCAACGTCCCCGACCTACCAGCGTGCTCTACGTCATTTATCATACGAATGACAGTGATCTCCGTTTGCACCGAAACACCTTCCATGAGCGCGGTCTTGAATTCTTGCAACTTGACTTCGTAATCCGTGATTCTTGCATCGATGTTAAGCATCTTGTACTTTGCTGTCCGAATCCCTGATATACGAATCAGTGGTGTTCACTGTGTGACTGACGATGACTAACTCAAGTTCGCCTTGGGGTATTCGATGATGAAGTACCCACACTCCGTCATCTGGTGGAGCAGAAGCGTGGTAGTCTTCACGTGCGCTTCGCTTCTCTTCAAGGGCTCGACATCTTCGACGAACGTGAAAACGTCGTTCATCACGCCTACTAAGCAAATGATTTTGTTGTCACAATTTTTCTGCGCCAGGAGAACCTGTATGAAGCATCAACAGCGATCAACAATGGCATGCACATTATACTGACCTTGCTCGCAGCGGATATAACAGACCAAGCAAGAGATGCGTAGGGGCGAATCTGTAGGGGAATCAGATGATGACGGAGTCAAGACATTAGACATCAAATACTTCTGCGATGTCGTCTACAATCCTGTTGAATATTTCCATCCTCTGCAACAAAACTTCCAACGTAATCTCGTGGGTTTGTAATGTGGCCATTATACCTGTATCAACATCGACCACTGGGACTAGTGTGTCGACGATTGCGGGCGAGCCATGTGAGCTGACCGTTGGTTCCGTCAAAGTGACAGCACCTGTAGCTTGACGTTCGTCTGCGTTAGCTTCCTCGTGTGGTTCAGCAGTGAACGTGAGCTTGATCGCAATCCCCGAACGATCGGGTCCATCAAGAGTATCCTTACGAAGAGACGTTTCAAGTACTTTGATCGTAGGGATCGCGTCAGTAGAACATGACATACACAACGCCTCCATACCTCCATCCTTCAAATTTCCCAACACGTAGCCGATGGTATCAGAGAAGCTCCCGACCAGCTTGGGATATCCAATAGGATACTTCTCATAAGCCCGTACAAGGAGAACGGAACGGTCGTCTCCATCACTGACAATGTTCAGTTCCCCGACGTTAGACAGTGAAAGGGAACCCACAAATACAACGGTTTGTCCCAAGAGGTACGATTCCTTGTTTCTTTTGCGCTCTCTGTCGACCGCAGGGTATCGCCCACAGAAAACTCGACATAGAGCTGTCTCGCAACAGGGAATTTGCGCCGCTTTTCAGTACGAAGCTCGATGTCTAGAAGACAGTTAATGCACATGTAACGAAAGATATATCGTTCCATGCTTACCTTGAATGGTGATTCTCTTCGCCCTAGAACTATGTTCAGTACATCCCCGATGAAGGTATGGGTGTACATACATGATACTTTGGGTTGTATTCGTGGCGTTATAGGTGAAGTACAGTTGATATGCTCATAATGCATAGAGTCGGGACCCGCCTAATCCTAATGCATTACTGGAGTCATGCAAGACCATAATGTGTGACAAGGCGTGACATAAATGTCACGGGCTTACTAATTGACGCAGGTACTTGACCGCTGTACAAAATGTCTGTCTAGCATTGTTTGCTTGCTCTTACTGAACTCCTGTCGACGCAATTCCCCTCGGAAACGACACAGCTGCCTCGACAACCCAACATCTTCACCATACCGCAAGACTGCCTGCTCTAGTTGCTCGCACAACACCATAGCCCGGGATCGTGTAACACAAGGTTCTGGAGCGTCATCTTCATCGTCCGAGTCGATCTCGATGACCCCACCGCGTGCTACAGCCATCTCGTAGGTCACGGCAGCAACAATCTCTTTCTCACATCAAAGCACCTTCTTGACGCGTACGGAACTGCTCTACAATTTCAGCTTGGGAGAGATCTGGGAGTGCATCAATGTATGCATAAACCAATAGCCAATTGGCGAGGGTAAGGTTCTGCCGTGACGGCCGAGTCTGTGGAGGCTTTGCAGAGGTGTTGGGTGCATCATTGCCGTGCTTCTGTCACTTTGCCGGCCTAGCTGTGTGGGTGCATTTAATGCAGGGCTTCCGTTTCACGTTGAGCATCCCGTTACAGGTCGAAGAAGTTCTCAAACGATGTGAAAATTTCGAGTTACCCAATCATGGCCACACTCCCACCCTTGTAGCCCCCCCATACTAATGCATATATACCTAAATAACTTAGTGATTATCCAATATCCAAAAAATCATGCATTTTGGCTGGCCCCGACTCCGGACCCCGAAAAAATCAATGCAAAATGAGAAATATGCATGGCTGACTTATGCGTTATGAGCATATCAACTGTAGATGGATTTACGATGACTGGGCAAAGACTCTGAGGTGGTAGAGTGGGCCAGGCAACTGGCCTCGGACATGCGGTTGCAATGCGGTCACTACTTATGTAATACGGTGTTTGCCGAGTCCTGCGGCCAGTTCCGTTCACAAGGTGCTGGAACTTGGTGACAATTTCGTTATCTTCCTTTTTTCGACCAACTGACTGTGCGTTGCACTTCATGGCCAGGTAATCGACCAGCAGAGGAAAAAAAAAGTGGCGTGTCGATGTTGAGATGGAAAATCCAGTGTCGCCTCCAGCCGTCGATGGCCCCGCTCGACGACCCACTCTCAGACTCTTGGTTCATCCCTAGACAACACTACCGATAGAGCTGCCATAGGGTGCTATTTTCTACGCATGGCCTCTCTGCTGATGACAGTGTTCTGTTTCTTTCCCTCGTGCAAGAGTGCTGACAACATGTATTATCATCTCGCAACATCATTTGGTGGGTTACCTGGGTCATCGCTGGACGTCGAGCGCGCTCGAGTTGATACTGTGCTAGCTCAGGTGTCGACGAGGCCAACCAGCCAAGTACTTGGATGAGATGGACGATGGGGACGGTGTGCATCGCTTCCTAAAGGCTCCTCTACACCGAAGGCGGCGAGGCGCGACCGGACCTGTCTCTCGAACGTCCGCCGAGGTCCGTGGTGACAGCGATTATACACAATGCGCGGCGACTCAAATTCAATCTGACGCTGTCGTTGTTCGAGCCAAACCTTCCTTGCTCTATCATTGTATTACAATCGCTGTTTGTGTGCTGCTTTGTGAGGATGTGGTATGATGGGGGGAATGCATGCAACATGATGATTAAACGATGTGCAAATCAGAGGAGATAGCTTTTCGCGTCGTCCGTCTCAACTGATGTCACAAGTTATGGGGCCGCTATGATGAACAGATCGCCGATAGTGTCAGCAAGCATCCCGATATCTGATTATGCGGAAAGATAAGTTCATAACAATGGTAAGAAAAAAATCACCACGTACGTACCATATTCGTGGTACATGGGCATAGCACGCCTATCCCGGAATGATGAAACAAAATAGTACCTGTCGGCAGGAAAGCACTACCAGCAAGAGTCACTACGACAGCGTATGTCATTGCGTCATTGCGGCTGCGATAGATTCTTTCCAGAATGCAGCTAGAATGCCCTTTGTTGCACCTTGACTCTGCGGCAAGTGCTGATTGCGATCTGGGACCCCGACGGCGACCTGTAGCATGGTATGTAGTAGTGACCGTTCTCGAGTGTTTACATGTTGACTTACCCCGGTATCGGTATCTGTCATCTGCTAAGCCAGCTCACCGGTACGACGTGGGCGACGAGCCATTGCCCCTACGGGACGACTTGGTGAACTGGAGCGCTGAGAAATAGAACAGGAAGCAAGTACGTACCGAATCTGCACGCAATCCGGACCAACTTCGTCGAGATCAGGGGTGAAATGCGCTATATATACGGCGCTCACGCGCATCATACCACTCAACCCGTCCGTCTACACTTCGAATCCCTCCGCTGCTTCACTCGCCGACCCAAACCGTGGGCCAGACCTCCCCACTCACTTGCCGTCAACTTGGGGTGCAACAACCTATCGGTGAAACGGCTTATCAAAAGCACCTGACGTCACCGTCCACTGCTGTCCAACCAATGGTCACGCGATTATTATAAAAGAGTACGCGGTGGGTACGCACGAGGCTAATACATCAGATGTGTGGCGAGTTTGTCCATCAGAAACGGTCCTTTTTTATGGAAAGAAGATGTCCGGCCTATGACCGCCACTGCTGACGAAGTCGCTATTTTTATCCTCTTGTCATCTCATTTCGTTCTGACGACGAGGGATGCAAGGCGCCTGACGTGATCGAGAAGGCGATTGGGTTTCCGAGGTTTGTGGTGGAGGTGGAACAGCGAGCGAGCAAGACGATGCGAGGGCTCGAGCCAAATCTCGGGTGTTGATGCGGCGCTCGGTTGGCATATTCTCCGAAGACGTGCGAAACGCAGACACGTTGATGACTGCGAGACATGCCTTGCAATGGACGACCCCACGTCGACTCGTTTGGGTAAGTACACGAGGTGCCCATGTGTCCCAAGCGCGTGGTGAAAGATATGAATGGCTTTTCATTATTTGTTTTGAGGATGTACAGTGCTGATGGCGAGTTGCAGTCTATAGCCTATGTCTAGTAGGGGAGCCAGTTCCGTCTCGAGATCCGGAGACCGGATCCGTTTGTCAGGGGCGAATGATGCGGACTGGACGCGATATAGATTGGTGTCTGTTCGCAAGGTGAGAATTCGGGTGATGGACCGAGCGAAACGAGACGAGCTGGATGCAGATCAGTGCCATTCGGATCCGTTCCACGGATCTTTTTTTCTCCTTTAAAGACGACCGACTGGCTGTGCGTTGCATTTCATGACCGGGTGAACGAGCAGAAGAAGAAGAAGAAGAAGAAGAAGAAGAGAGTCGGACGTTGAGAATGAAGAATCCAGTGCAGTGGCACGTGTACGATTGACTCGTTTCTATCAGTTTTTTTATAATGGGCATGGCTATATCGTCCTCGGACGCACTATCCTTTTCTTCCTCGAGCTTCGTCTTGAAATACCCACATCCCACATCGGAATCGCCGACACTCGGTAGAAATCGCGTGTCGACTCGTAGGTACAACTAGGCTCGACCGTCGATGGCCCCGCTCAACGCCCCGCTCTCAGACTCTCAGTTCGTGCACGCAATCTATATCCTTAGAAAACCCTACCAAAGACGACCAGTAGATTCGCAATGGAGTGCCCCATACTAGTCTGGATGCTCTCACTCAACCGCGATGTCACGACAGAGGTATGTGTTGCGTGCGTGTCTTTGTACTGTGCTACTGCGACTCGGATTTCCCGACGCATCGCGAATTACCCCGTTTTGATGACCGTGTTCTGTTTCCCTCGTCCAGGAATACGACAAGTGTTATAATCTTGTGAGGGAGTGTTCGCCACATGCGAGGATAACCTACGATTGCACGTCTATCGAATCTTTTCGTCAGTCCGAGTCCTCTCTCCCATTCCATCTCTCTTCCCTTACTCACGCGGGGTTCGTGTAGGCCAGATCATATCACAAATGTTACCACTCCTCATGATGCGCCACAGACGGATATCGAGAACAAAGTGGAAGGATTGCGAAACCCCAAACGGGAAACATTGGATAGAGCAGGTCTGTCCGTCCAGCCGTCTTCTTCTTGCGCCTCGTCCGCATCCCCGAAAGTACGCTCATCATCCTCTCTCTTCTCGCATCCTCCTCGCATCGCCACACACAACAGTCCCCCGATGACATGCCACCCGAAAAGTTTCTCCAATCCATGATTGGGTATCACCTCGCGTACGAGAACTCGTTGTGCGGCATGGTCATGACCCAGGGTCGTCAACGACAAGTGATCAATATCGGTCTTGGTATCAAACAACTCTCCGTCGAACCGCGTGGCGTCACTGTAGCCGCCTATGCTGAATCCTTTGCCCACAAGGTACGTACTGCTCTCTCTTGCGCTTTTCGTCCATTGACGTACGCGCACGCGCACGTCGCGGGTACCCCTTCCCAGCTCACTCCATTAGAGATGACGTTTGTCTCACCCGAACTCGGCGACGAAGTCGTCCTCCGCCGACTATGCATCCTCCTCTCCCTCAAAGCCGCCTACATCAAAGCCGTCGGCCAATCCCGCGGCTTCGACTGGTCCCGTCTCGAATTCAACATCCCCAACGAAAGCGCCCGAGGTGACGACCACCCACTTCAAGGTTGGGAATTCCGTGTGTTCAAGGCCCAACTCGGCGTCCAGCGCGGCGGCGCAGTCATCGAGGAGTCGT
Source organism: Boletus nobilissimus (assembly GCA_038088815.1). Classification (NCBI taxonomy): domain Eukaryota; kingdom Fungi; phylum Basidiomycota; class Agaricomycetes; order Boletales; family Boletaceae; genus Boletus; species Boletus nobilissimus. Next base: position 617 of record JBBPJO010000116.1, on the reverse strand, counting down.
ACCAGTGCGCATGTGCGTTTTTTCGGGGCACGAAGGAGAGCAAATTTATATGGCATGATAATGCAAAGGATTTGGAGGCTTGGGTGCAGTTTATCAATATCGATCAGATGATCAAGGTTATTCCCAAGTTGACGGCCTAGGTTGGCTTTCTGGACTGACGTTTTGGTTTCGTTTTCTCTTCCTTTTTTGTTCTTGTCGCGAGGCATGTACATACCGATGTACCCCTTATACGCCTTTCGTTTCGTTTCTTTTGCTCCTTGTCTGCTTTGCCATTCAGCTTTATTTATTCATTTTTTTCCAGCGACATAACCCAATGCTTCATCTAATCACACGGCGAAAGAATACCAAAAAAAGGTCCACATGTCATTCCATTGTCGTTCATGTAATACAACGCTATGGTACTGGATTCTCCAGATTGGTGCTAGGTGATAGGCTGAGCCGACGAGGCCAAGGACAAACAACAGTCCACCCAGCAGGGCGGATCCTTGCATCGTTCACTCGTCTTTGGACGTGGTCGACATGGACGGAGCCAGTTCGGTCGGGGGCACAGGTGGACCCGTGTAGTGGAACCGACCATCTGATGGTACCACAACACCGGCAAACATTGGGTCGTCAGC
>JBBPJO010000115.1:0-27731 GCA_038088815.1 Boletus nobilissimus | reverse complement strand
TACCCGCTACAGGAACGTATGGGTCAATGCCTATCGTACAGCCGAGTTCCCTCGCCCTCCTGGTCCATTCCTATTACAATCCGTACACGACTTGGAACACATACTCGTTACTAGTCTTCGCGTCAGTCAGAACCTTCAACGTCTCTGTAATGGTACAACCCAAAGTGAAGTACAGATATTCAAGCTGAGGCAGATCCGGGATATGAGCGTCAATCGCTCTGTAAACTTGATCTTCGGGCGGTTCTTGCTCATCGCTTTCAACGAAGGAATCCGCTGTTACGACTTGAACCTCGACGAGTCCGACCCCAACTCGGGTGGGTGTATCATTTACCGAACGACAGGTCGGATCGTGAAGTCGCTTCATTGCGTTTCCGCCGTTGACGTCGAGGGCCGCCGTTTTGCATGTGCAGTGTTGAACGAGGACGCGCAGATAACGACACGAACGTGAGTTCGACGGTGTCGTAATTCCAGAGGCTACGTTTATATTATTACTAGTTCAATCTATTCGCTGAGCGTGGGGGAGCAATCTGAAATAACAATGGACCTCGTTTATCAGTCGCCCGAGTACAGGGTGTTCGACGTGCAGTCTGTCGCCCTTGGTCCTCGTGTGATTGTCATTCAAGGTCGACTGGGCCCCAACCTGGACGCTGATCGCCGTTTCATCGTCTTGGACGTGCACGCGCACACGGAGCTCTTTCTTCCCTCTTTCACTGATGCGACATGGCAGGCAGCCGAGGTAGGCCCCATTTTTGGTACATCCCAATCCGCCCGATTGAGATTGACATCTGTGATGTAGATGCCAGAGCTCGTTGAGGCGCTACTTTGGCCCGTGTGCATTTCGACGTCGACTCACCTGATCCTAGCCAGGTCGTTCTACATCGCCGGATGGTCCACATTCTTTCAGGCATTTACACTTCCCACTTCCCATACCACACTCACCTCGACCCCTCTCAGCCCCTCTCACCGTGCCATCGTCCCTGGCATCAGCGTCAACATAAGCGGCACCCTTCTCCATGACGCGGTCCTCGACGCGTCCACGCAAGACGTGCTCGTTGCCATCCGAGCGAACACGTTTAAGCCTTCCCGCCCTCACATCTCCATTTCTCAACATGGTATCCTCCGTCTCAGCACCATACATACTACGCGTGGTCAGGGGATGGGCACAATCGCATTCGAGGCGCTTGGTCCCTTTAGCCACTCCCGAATGCTGTTCATTCATCCCTCGTTTAACGGCACTGGCCGGGTGTTTTACTTGGGCTCCGATACTAGGACCATCTCGGCGCTCGAGTATGTCATATACGCTCGTGGCGACAACGACGGTGGTCGTGAGTACAGCGCCAAGGTCATCGACTACCCTTCCCTTAAACTTATGATTCCACCTGAGTCATTGGTGGATTATGATCCCTATTCTGGTCGGATATGCCTCCAAGAGTTCATGGGAAATTCCAGCATGATTCAGATCTTTGATTTTTCTCTATAACTCGGTACTAGCATGGGTAGATTGTGTATTGGATGCGATACTTATTGTACAACCAGGACCACAGTGTTCTTGCTTGTGCGCTTAGTCAGCATCCCCGTTCATCTCCAACCACCCGGGCCAAATGTCAGATCTCACTGCAACGTCTCCGAGTCTCAACCAGCTTCCGCTCGAGATCTTGCACTATATATTCCACTACATAGATGTACCAGACATTTTGCGACTACGCAGGGTAGTATGTAACATCTTTTCTGCATCCACTGGCAATGCCGCAGGTAGAGGAGACTCTACTACAGGTTTCCCGACGCCTCAATGAAGTTAGCCACAGTAGGCACGTATGGCGCGATGCCTATCTCACGGCAGACTGCATTCGCCCTCCGGGTCCATTCCTCTGGCAATCCAAACAGGACTTGGAAAGTGTGCTCGTCCCCAGTTGGCGCGTCGACCGGAATCTTCGCCGTGGTGGTGGAACTGCCCGGGCGAAGTTCAAGATGAGAGAAATTCGGTATACGGCCGCAGACCTCGGTGTAAAGTTGGTCTTTGGGCGATTCCTACTCGTCGCTGTCAAATCCGAAGTCCGTTGTTATGACTTGAATACCAACGTGTCGGGTCGCAAGACTCGTAACTTGGGTGGGAGTGTCATTTACTGGTCGCCGACGGGTTGGACCCTGAAGTCGTTTCATTGCGTTTCCGCCATCGGTGTAGAGGGCCACCCATTTGCCTGTATGGTGCTGAATGAGGCATCGGAAACGACGAGACGAATGTGAGTTTCGACATCTGACAGTCATCAGTAAATTTACAATGTTCTTTATTTGGCTTAATCGACTTATGGTATGTCCAAAGCATGCTAAAAGCATGCTAAGCTGCAAATTTGGTAAGACATGAACTCAATGTATAGCTTGTTCTGCTTGTTGTCTTAGTGAGCTTGTGCAACCAATAACCGAATCACAAAGATGGCATTAGTAGTATAAGCCAGTTAGATACAGCAAGTTGATTACTAATGGTATGGGCGGTCGTAGAATGACGGGACCAAAAAAGACCGACACATAATTTAAAAATGGATTAAAAAAGAGAGAAAAATGTGCGGGCGATTTGTTGGAACTGCGATCAAAGAAGGCAGACTCAGAGGGGGGGAGATGAAACCTAGGAAAACGGTCATACACGGCTCCGTACTAGTAGTGAGGCTACTTACCATCAATGGAATGCGAAAAGATCATCGAAATCATCATCGCCAGATGACCCGAATGAACCCGAGGGAACCCTGATGACCTTCACATACTGATGAGTGTCGTCTACAATGAGATCAAATTGCTCGTCCGACAATTCTTGGATTGGCGCAAGATAGCGTTGGGTAGTTGCACCCCAGATAGTGTCGTTGAACTCGTACTGGCTTCCTTTCGGGATGTACAATGACAACGCATCCACTGATTCCGCCGGCTGGAACTTTACGGTGTCATTGGCGACCAATGTAAGGACTCAGGAGAGCTATTAAGTGACAAGAGATAAGATATTTCTGATAGAATAACAATGAGGAGGGGGACTTGCCGCTGTGCAAGCCAACGCAAGCACACCCCGTGCTCCATAGAATTGCTGGAAGCCTGAGGGCAAGCCTTCAACTTCGACATAGCCTTGAGCGTAATTATAGTGGTGGGCGAATGTTTGGAGAAGAAACGGGGACCTCCAAAGTCCCGACCACGCCTGTTTAAAATAGGTGATTGATACATTTATTGTGAATTGAAGGTAACAATGGCTCACTTTGTTGTCGAGTCCGCTATTGTTGCTGAATAGGAAGCGGTTCTTGACAAGCATAGCTTTTGCAAAAGCTATGCATTTCTTCGGGTCCATAAACTCAAGATCGCCCGAAAAAAAGGCGGTGATGACTGCTACAGCGGCGGCAGCAAATCCGCCTCGCCAGTTGTTGAGCGATTGCTTCGACTGTTTTCCACTATGTTAGATAGCTCGAACTAAATCTAGATAGACTTACAATGTAATAAATGGGTCCCCCAATGATGACAGTGTGCGAGATGGAGCCCCCGTACACAGTGTCCCAAACCCTTTGCAGAATGAGCTGCAAGTTCTCATTGGGGATGTTCCAGGTGTTCTCATAATTGCTGGCCAGGTGTGCCACCGTTGAGATGAAGACACGCCGCCATACATTATTGCTAGTCACACCGGCAGGGAGGTCGGTATTGATGAATTTGTTATGAGCACCGCTGCCCGCACGCTGTGATGTTGCTGTCCGAGCCCGTTTGGAAGGTTGGGGACCAGGAGGTGGCTATAGAAGTTAGTTTGTGTGAAAAATGACTGTGTGACTTGTGAGCGTACCTTGTTGCCCTGGACAGGATTCACATTGCTTGTGGTCGCCGGAGGCAGAGGCGGAGGATTCGGAGGTACTTCCTCTTCATCTAGCTCAGAGCCGCTTACAACTTCGACTGGCTGTACAAAGGATATAAATCAGTTGAGAGTACGATAGAACAATGTAGGAACTTACCACGAGTTGCTTGCGGCCTGGGTATGTCTGGGACTGAGTAAAGGGGGGATGCAGACCCTCTTCGTCAAGATCGTCGATGTACAAGGCAGGTGTATCATTGGAGAGGTCGGCCTTCAAGTTGGGGTTCAACGGGTTTGTGTTGCTAGATGGGGTAGATGCACGGGTAAGAGAGGTTGTGCTTGCTGGAGTGCCCCTGCGAGCCCTCAAGTTGTTGTGAGAGCTTGTAGTAGTGCTGGAGGCAGTCCGACCACGTCGAGAGCCTCGGCCACGGCCACACGAACGCTGGGATAAGAGCGTGTGGATGGGTTTGGCAGCGTTGATCTTGCTGGCCCAATCCTCTATTTCCCCAACACCACTATGTCCGTCTTTGACACTTTGTCGGTACAATTCATTGAGGAAATCCCGATAAAGTGGGACAGTTTCAGTAAGGAGAAGCATTGCACTGTGTGAAGAGAGAAGCACTTACTCGGAATTAGTAGCTGGCTGCTTCCATTTCCGGCCAGTGGCGCTCTCAGGCTTAACAGCCATCTCCTGATTGCCAACCTGATTACTATCTGCTACACCCCATCAACATCACACCATGTTGCTGTGACTGCTGTGTGCGATAATTGGGGTGCGTAATATGCTTACCTACTTGGAACCTGTCGTCAGGAAGCTGGCTGCCATTTAGGGGATCATCTTCATAAATAGATACTTCATCTGTGCTTCCCGCTTCGAACTGTCCCATTTCCACATCCACATTGAGCGCCTCAGCCATCGGGATCCTCTTGGCCTCCTGCGAGGCTTCCACAACTTGCGACAATGCCTTGTGGACAATGCACGGTCGTAGCCTGGGTTGCGGAGGGTGAGCGCAAACGTGTTCCTCACGTTGCACTGACTGATTGACTATATTAGCAAGGCGTTTGATGCCTCATTCTTGCGTAGCCTGCTGCTCAAGCCGCTCTTGTTTGGCTTGCTCGTCATCTACTCGTTTTTGCTCTGAGGTGTGTCGCTTTTGCATGCCTTCCAGCACGATGTGACCAGGGTGTTGGTTAGCGTTTTTAGTGTGAGTGACAGGGCAGGACATCTCGACAGTGACAGGTGTGAGTGGGTTGTGCGAGCAAAGAGAGAGTGAAAAAAGAAGTGTATGTAACTATTGCGTGTGTCACACTCTAGAACAATGCTAACGTAGCCCATGGCAGTGCTGCCCTTTGTGCCTCACCTCGTCTGTCCCATCCATCCTTGGGCTGTCTCCAATGCCCCATCCTCTGCTGCCCCGGTGAGGATTTACTGCCCGCCGAATCCCATGTCCCTACATCAACTGTCGCCAGTGGTTCAAGACGCCTGCAGGATTGAAATATCATCAAACCTCTGTACACAGTTTTACCTTCGACTTCAATTCCTCCCCAAATTCGCCCGGCTTGTCTACTGACTCAATCCCAATTCGACCAGCTACTCAACCGGCACCTGGTATCATCTGAGACTATCATGACAAACTCACAGGTAAGATAAAAGCTACCATAACTACTAACTAATCACATTATTCCAGGTGAAACATACAATGCAAGTGGAAATGTGGTTGACCCCCACTTACCCACTCCCCCTCCTCCTGAAAAGAGTCGGGACGATTGGGGTCCCTACGGAGACAGCCTCCAGTTTGAGGCTGCCGAGTTCATCTTCAAGCAAGCTGAACTGTCTGCAGGCAACATTGACAACTTATGTGACCTTTGGGGTCGCTCCCTAGAGGACAGTTCTATGGGTAAACCTCCGCTGTATGTCAACCATGAAGAACTCTATGCCACCATCGATGCAACACCTCATGGCGACATACCCTGGAGCAGCTTCAAGTTACAGTATAATGGTGAATGCCCGTCAGGAGCCATCCCACCCTGGATGACCAAGACGTATGATTTCTTTTATCGTTCCCCTCGCTGTCTCGCACAAGATATGTTGTCGAACCCTGAATTCAATGGTCACATTGACTATGTCCCATACCAGGATTTCACATCCATTGACAAGACCTGCCGATATGAACACCTCATGTCTGGAGACTGGGCATGGACACAAGCAGTAAGTCGGTATCATCTTAATCTACTCCAATCTACCTATTGAACGCTCAAACAGGACAATATTTCTCAAGACGAGTCCATGCATGGGGCGACCTTCGTTCCCATTATTTTAGGCAGTGACAAGATGACAGTCACTGTGGGGACTGGTCAGCAAGATTATTGGCCAGTGTATATGTCGATCGGGAACATTCACAATAACATCCGACGGGCACATGGGGGCGGGGTTGAATTATTAGCGTTTCTAGCGATTCCGAAAGGCAGGTGGTCTTACTCCTTGTACTATATTACTATTGATTTCACAAAGCTGTGAAGAAACACACTAATAACCCCACATTCCAGCATTTCAAGAAGCAACTGTTCCATGTTGCCATGTCGCAAATACTTGCACCCCTCAGACCTGTGATGACGACACCCGAACTGTTACAGTGTTCTGACAATCGATACCGTCATGTTATATTCGGAATTGGCCCATATATTGCCGACTACCCAGAACAGGTACTTATATCAGGGGTGGTCCAAAATTGGTGTGGAAGGTGAGTCTGTTCTCGGTGTCATAGCAATACAGTCACTGATGTCACTGTTTCAGGTGTATCACGTTTCCTAGTGACCTCGATGCAGGGGGGCTGCCGCAAACAGCTGACCTCATGAATGCAATTGCCAAAGAAACCACAGCTACCGTAGCATGGGAGGATTGGGGTGTTAATGTCAACATCACAGTAGGTTTACTCCATTCCATATTTATTCAGTTGATTTATGTCGTATTTTAGCCATTCACCCTTCACTTCCCCCGCGCCGACATTTGCCAACTCATTGCACCAGATATCCTTCACCAACTGGTGAAGGGAACATTCAAGGACCACCTCATCGAATGGGTCGAGAAATTTCTCGAGCACAGGTATGGGAAGTCCACTGCAAAAGATTGGTTAGCTGATATTGACCGCCGGTGAGTCTTTCTGTGCTCTGATTATACAGCTGCTGAGTCACAGCTTCCTATCTTAGCATCTCTGTTGTCCCCCCCTTTCCGGGACTGAGGAGATTTCCGGATGGCCGGGGTTTCACCCAGTGGACCGGGAACGACTCAAAAGCATTGATGAAGGTAAGTGTATTCAATTTCCTTTCCTCCCCTGCTCATTAATGTTCGAGAGAATAGGTTTACCTACCCGCCATCGAGGGACATGTCCCAAGTGACATCGTGCAGACAATCTGTGCGTTCCTTGAATTCTGCTACACGGTCCGGCGCAGTGTTATTGATGAGAAGTTGCTTCATGAGCTAAGGGACATACTTGCCCGTTTCCATCGATATCGTGAAATTTTCCAGGATGTTGGTGTTCGTGCTGACTTCTCTCTCCCTCGTCAACACTCCCTTACTCATTACGAGTCATTAATTCGACTCTTTGGTGCTCCAAACAGCGTGTCCACATCGATAACAGAGTCAAAGCATATCACCGCTGTGAAAAAGCCTTGGCGCCGTTCGAGCAAGAACAATGCCCTTGGACAGATCCTACAGACAAATCAGCGCCTGTCACAGCTAGCTGCTGCTTGTGCTGACTTCGAGGCGCGCGGCATGCTAATGACATCATCAACACAGCGTGGTATGTATCAGCAACACCCTTATACTGTTTACTCACTGGCTGGATACTTCTACAGCTGCTACCAGTGTTCTATCAACTTCCAACGCAAGTGTACCCACTCAGCACTCAACGCAGGAGGAGGACATGGAAGTGGACGAAGATGAGCTTGCTGGTGTGGTGCATGAGTCCCTTGGGCTAGCTCATTCAGATGTTAAGCTCGCTCAGACACCAGGTAAGCTTAATTCACATGTAACTACCTGTTACTGACCTCAATTGCAAGCTCGCGGCCGTGCAAAGACTGTGTCCGGCATCTCCATCGAGCTGGGCATTCCGAACATGTCCATCCTCATCAGAGAGTTCCTATCACAGCAGCTTGACTCCGATTCGCTCTTCACCTCCGCCCTCCGTTGTACCCAACTCCTGGATCCCATCAGGATCAAAGTTTTCCATTCCATGGCAGTTATCTTCATGGCCCCAAGCGATCCGAGTGGTGTCAACGGCGTCCGTTGAGAACAGATCTGCGCCAACTCATCTTGGCACGGCGGCACAGCACGATATGATTGTGTGCTTGTCAGTACAGACCCTTCCCTGGATGGCATGCTGAGCATGGAAGTTGCACGGGTGCTCGGTTTTTTTTCATTTCTGTACACTAACGGCAAAATATATTCTTGCGCACTTATACATTGGTTTGACCGCATTGCAGATGAGCCAGATGAGCTAACAGGGATGTGGATGGTCTCTCCCACCTTCCTCGAGGATGGTGCGAAACACTTGGCTGTCATTCCAGTTGAAAGCATCGTCCGTAATGTTCACCTCCTTCCTATTTTTGGTGCAGAGTATGTCCCTGATCATGTAACCTATGATAATTCTTTAGATTTGTATCATGGTTTTTATATTAACCGTTTCTCGGATCACCATGTATTTGAACTAGTTTCTTAGTATACCTAGTGTCTAAATTGACTATACATCTTTTATGTCTATGTGTGGATTTGTTTTAAGTCTCGAAAGACATTAAAGACAAACTGGATCTTGGCTATTGAGCTTAATTAACTTCTGGTACAATACTGTACAAATGTTATGGCATAAGACAAATTAGACATGAATAAGCCAAATAAAGAACAATGTAAATTTACTGATGCACAATCTCGAGGCTATAACAACACCGTCATTAGTTTGGTATATTTGTTGCATGTGGAGGGGGAATCTGAAGTGACTCTGGATCTTCTTCACCAATTTGAACGCTACAAGTTCGAGATTAAGTTGGTCCAGATTGGTCTGCGGGTCATCGTTATCCACGGTCTTGGTCCGAACGATGTGTTTCTCGTTGCCTTTGACGTGTGCACGCGTACGATGTTCACGCTTTCACCTAGCAGTGATGCGGTCTTGATGGAGGTAGGCATTTTTCTTCACGCATTTGATTCTGGCCAACTGAGGTTGAATACCTATGGGACAGGTGCCAGACATGTCGGCCATTCGTGATCGGTTTGCATTCTCGATCATCCTAACGTCGACACATGTGGTTATTGCTACTTCGTTCTATACCACACCCACCAGATGGCGCCTGTTATTCCAGGCATATGCACTTCCCCCTCCGAACCATCACCATCCAACCCTTTCTTCCATTAACCTCAGTCCCTCCCACCATGGTTGCATCCCTGGTACTATTGCATCACGTCATATCCTCCTCCGTGACACGGTTATCAACCCAACCATGCAAGACATACTTATTGCCATACAAATTCGCTCGTTCGAGCACAGTCTTTTCACTGCTGTGTTGAGCCACGGCATTTCCTGCCTCAGTGCCATGCATGCCGCCCACAACCATGAACTTGGTACCATCACGCTCCAGCCACTTGGTCCTTTTGGCCAATCTGGGATGTGGATGAGGCTCCTTTACCCCTCTTTCCATGGCACTGGCCGGGTGTTTGACAAGCTCGAACTGTAGAAAATGGGATAGAGAATAATGGAAGACAATCCCAGAGTTTCTACAGCACCAGCACAGACTTGTGTGGAAAACTCACAAGACTTTTCCATATAGGAGAGGAGGAATAGATTTGAGGTGAGTTGGGTAGATGTAGTGGAGTGAGACTCAACACTAAGATCAGAGGAGAGAACAGAGATGTTCAGTTATTGTTACCAGGCTGTAAGGCCTGGTTTATATACATGTAAGATATGTTTATACTTGTGTACTCCTATACTATGTATGGTAAATAGAAAGTCGTACCATAGAACATTATGGAACATCATGGAAGAATATGTCAGCAAGTATGACATATGCCAAGACACGATAGATAAACTATTGGCCGGTCTTACTAAGTATGAGTAATCATTGACATGTCATATCAGAGATAAGAGTCTAGACCATTGATAAGAAGATAAGAGAAAGGCTAGACCTTAGTCACTGATTCTCAACACGAACAACCCTCATATACAGTTGTCTCAGTGCTTGAATATGATGTGTGCTCTCGTGATGATGATAGCGAGGTGGATATAGCCAGGGTTGTGGAATATCCTTCCATTCTATGACTTCCGACCTCATGCATGCTCTTGGATTATGACCCACATACTGGCCTGGTTTGTCTCTGGTCTGCTATGAAACCATACAATGTACTTGAGATTTTGGATCTTGCTGTGTAGACAGATGGAGTATTGGACTATGATCCTTTTTCAGACTGAATTTGACTCCAACCTGTTTGTTGTCTAGATCAATGGAATGCTGAGCTACTGAGATGGATGGAATGTGCACCAGTTGAAATAGACTTTGACTGTAATCGTTTATGATAGTGTCATAAAAGTGGCCTGGAATTTGTTGCTGGGCTAATCAGCCATTGTGGAGGACATGACTAACTCACTTTTGGTATGATGGCCAACAGGTCGTGAGTGATGCATTTGCAACCCAAGGTGATGGCCATGAGTATGCATGTGGGTAGAGGCAAGCTTGACTGCGAGTTTTTTCCTAGGACATGCATTGAAGATTGATTTGATTTGGCCAACACTTCAACTTCACCAGCCAAGCAATATCTTGCTTCAGGTTTGGAGCCTCAACTTGTGGATGCAGTGGCATTCACATTCCTTTTCAAGAGGATGATGTCGACAGCTCTATGAACAGTATATGTAGGACAAGGTCACTCCTTGTCCTTTGCTAACCCTTTCTAGTACCACATCATGGGCACCACCTTCAGCTACTCACACCCCACCAACCTTGTGGGCAATCTACATATCCCAATGTACTGTGATGAACTACAGTCAAATTGCACCATCATGTTAGATTTGGCATTACCATCTCTCAATCGGCTTCTGCCAGAAGTCTTGCATGTTATATTTCACTATCTCAACATCCCGGATATTTTGCGAATGCACAGGGTAAGCATGACACATTTTGTGCATCCATTTTTGCACACAACTACATACTCAACAGGTCTCTCAATACCTCAGCACAATTAGCCACAGTAGGGAGGTATGGGCCAATGCCTATCACATAGCCAAGTTCGTTCGCCCTCCCAGTCCATTCCTCTGGCAATCCACATGTGGCCTAGAAAAAGCACTCGTCTGTGGTTTTCGTGTCGATCGGAATCTTCGCAATGGTAGTGGTCCTACTTGAACAGAAAAACTGACACTCAAAATGAGAGAGGTTCGGTGTAAGCATTTCGACAGTGCCTGTGCAAACTTGGTCTTTGGTCAGTTTTTATTGGTTGGTCTCCGAAATGAAATCCATTGCTATGACTTGGACATTGAAGTGTTGAATAGCAAATGGGCTACGAGTATTATCTTCCAATTGCCAGGTCAATCACTGGGGTTGTTTTGTTGCATCTCTGCCTTTGACATTGAGGGCCGCCCATTTGCATGTGTGGTATTGGTTAGTCTCAAGGGGTTCAAACCACAAGTGTGCGTTGCAACATTTGATGGGTTTCAGAGTTTTCACTGACGGCATCACAAGTTCTATTTATTCATTACACATGGGGAAGAAATCCGGTGTGACCCTGGATCTCCTTCACCGGTTTGCCTCATTCTCCATATTTCCTGACTGCATCAGCCTCAGTCCTCATGTGATTGTTATCCAAACTGACAGGGGATATCGTGCTGCTGCCATTGATGTGTGCACACACACAGAGTTCCTCATCCCTTCCATTGATACACTGAAAGAGGCAGCTATGGTGGGTCCTCTTGATCACACATTATGTCCTACCCCATTAAGGTTTGGTATCTGCAACAGAACCCATCCCCATGATGAGAAAATTTATATTCACGAGTATCTCCACATCAACACATGTGGTCCTAGCATTGTCATATTTCAGTGGTCACCAGTGGAAGACGTTCTTTCAGGTATTTGCCCTGCCCCCTTCAGACACCCATTACTCCTCTGCCTCTACCCTGACCTCTCTCAGCCCCTCCCACTGCAGTGTCATTTCTGACATCTGTGTCCTTCAGAACGGACTTCCCTATGATGCCACCATTGACTCATTCATGCAAGATGTGCTCATCACCATCCAAGTGCTGGTAACGACTACCTGGGGGTCAGACCTTTCAGAGTGCAAACATGGCATCCTCTGCCTTAGCACAGATATGTAGTACCATCACATTCCATTTACTGGGTTCCTTGGGCCAGGTCTCCCACTTTCCCTACCACCGCCCCACTTTCCATGGCATCCGCCAGACATTTGCACTCGAAAGAGCAGGGGTTAATGGGCTTATCTCAGCACTTGATTATGACCTACACCCTAGTGGCAGCAATGACAATGAGGCCAAGGTCACAGAATACCCTCACATGGTATGCTGTTCAGCCTGCCATGTCCTCTTGGACTATGCATCAGCAAACCTGCATTTTTTCTGGGTTATTGAAATCAATGACAAGACTGACAGGCCTGAATGGCCTAATCAATGATAGATTGACCTGACTGACTGAACTGATTTACTGACAAGCTGATAATCTAATTTATTGAATGGACTGGTTGACTAACTAACTATCTAGATGACAAATTTGTTATGATTTACTCTTTTCTCTACTTCTTTCTTGATCCTTGTACTACCATTGTATGTTCAAATCCTGCCTAGGACTATATTTCTTTTCTTCCATTGCTGACTCATTCCTAACCACATGATCATGTCTCCACTTGCTTCATCAGCAATTCCTTCCATCGCATTCCACTAGTTTCCATGATGTTCTATGCCTACCCTTAACCTCTCTGTTGTCTATATATTAGTCGTCAAATTACTCTTGTATTCCCAGTTTAGATCTCCTTGGAATACATCTCATATCTGCACTTTCCAAGCCTTGACTCATCATCGACACTCAATCAACTCCTTGACCCCTTGAACCTCCAAACCTCTGTTACACTAGCATTAGACTAGTGTCTCCTTGACCTATTGGACTTCATACTGCCATTGAGGGTGCGCTCGCTCTGAAACCCTTTCATTCCTTCGTGACCTTCCCAAGGCTACGTCCGACCCTACCCAGGCCAGTCATAACAAAATTGACAAACCTGACACACCTGATTGACTGACCAACTGACCAACTGATGTGGCAACAGCTTCCTTTCTTGGTGACCACCATCTCCCAGGGTGGCACCCCTAGGACCCCAGCAGGGAAAAACGCCAGTACAGCATCCTTGACACAAGGAAGAAAGCAGATCAATACCAAACCCCCCAACGCCTAACCAACTACCCAGCCCCAGAAAAAACCCCCCACATAATCCAGCCCATAGGACTTACAAGGGACGATGTCGTGTATCCCAGCAGGATCTCAACCCCGGACCCGCACCACCAGGAGCAAGGGAGACTATGACTATATCTTCTCTGGATGGTCAAAAGCTGAGATCCAGGCTCTAGACCCCACCCATCAGATCCTAGATCTACCCACAGCCCACCAGACCCTTAACAAATATGGCCTCAAAATCCCCAAATCAGGCGTCCCATTAGAATCTATACCGCTAACCCTCCTTGAATTCACCACCACTGCCCCATCTCTACAGAGCATTCACAAGGACATCTTATACGCTCTATATACCACCATCCAGCATGCCATCTCATTGAACACCAACAAGAGTGGACCCCAGCCACTCCAGCCAGACTTATTCTCATGCTTGGAAAAGCTGATGGAGTGACATGAGACTCAGACTCAACTGTTGGAGAAAGTGACCAATAGTCTCCATTCTTCCCTAGAGAATGCCTTACCAAAGATAGAGAAAGCATCACAGGATGTGACCACACTAAAGGATGCTCTCCTGACTACCACTTGGACCCCCACCTCATATGTGTAACGCACAGCGTAGTAGTGACGTAGCGTGCTGCGATACAATGAAGAGTTCGCGCGTATAGAAGAGAGAGAGCGAGTGACGAGTAGAGGAATCCTCGAGGAACAATGCCGAGCCTCGAGACGATGCGAAGCCTAAGCTGATCTCACCTATCTAGGAATCTCGCTAGACTCGGTGGTCACTAGAAACTACACTGGTATTGCGTAGAACTAGCTTAGGGAAATTACAGGAGGGCGAGAGAGCGCCCTTATATACGGTAGGCCCCTTCTAAATAAGGAAAGGATACGCAGCATCCGCAGTAGCTAAAGTATGACTTGGTGCACAGCAGAGGAGTCACTAGGAGTCAGAACGAGTCATGAAGAGTCATGATGAGTTATAAATAGAAAGGCTATGCCGCAGGCGGTGAAGTCTGAATAAGGCGACTGTGGCGGAAACGGAAGGAAGTCTAAATAGGGATATAGGCGGGGCGCCGTGTGAGACAGAAAGAGAAAGAGATTGGGAACGTATCTGGTATAATGGAGGACGACTCCATTACGAATACAACCATGTACGGTGAAGTGAACGAGACTAGGAGTCGAGTGAATAAGAACTTGTAAGGAAAAAGAAGTACCCCCTCGTAAACCATAACAATATGCGGATGCACTCAGAAATGGAAGCCCTGCCCAGCACAATGATGTCCTCACCTAAGGTGAGGCAGAAGCAAGGATCCTTACCATTACTACAGAATCTACCAACCTGATGGAAATGTCAGAAAGAGTAATCATCACCAAAGCTGACATCGCCCTAGCGAGTATGGATCTCTATACTAACAATGCACCAGTCCCCATTCAATTCCTCAGCACACAGAAGCTGTGGGGATCGAAGATCACTTTAGAGGTAGACTCCAAACAAGGCACTCAATGGTTGTGCACGAAACCCATGCAAAGCCAATTCCTGGCTAAATTTGATGGCACCACTGCCACGTCACTCATGTTCAAAACCTATAAGGTAATAGTAGAATTTGTCCCAACCACCCTTCAGAATGACAACCCAGCATCCCTTTGCGAAATCGAGAAGCGCTCCGGTCTGGGTGCACAGGCGATTTTCACAATCAGATGGATCAAACCCACTCAGCACCGGAAGCCCAACCAGAGGGTAGCCCATGCTATCATCTCTTTTGAGGAGAGGGATGCAGCTAACCATGTGATCTGCCATGGACTTAACATTGAGGGGCACAAGGTCTACGCCCACAAACAGTTCCCAGACCCAAACAGGTGCTACAGCTGCCAATCCCTCAATCAAACCCACTTCGCCAAGGATTGCAAACATGACCAAGTGTGTGGTACCTGCAGGGATCAGCACTCAACAACAGAATGCCCAGTTGAGGATGCTAGCCTGTACTTTTGCGTCAACTGCAAAGTGTTGGGGCATGCGGCATGGAGTAGGACCTGTCGCTCTTTCATCGCAGCTCATGAGAAGATTCTAGTGACAAACAAAGAGGCAAAGTATAAGTACTTCCCAGTACCCAATGACCCTTCCTCCTGGGAACTCACTGACACACCCCCCCCACCAACTGACCCATCGCAGAACTTCTCACCCCCCGGTAATTACACCCAACCCCAATCATCCCAACCTCGTTAGCCTTCCCCCCCTCCCCCCTCTCGCTCCCTTTGCAGCCCGCACTATGGCCCCACCCAAGATGGCTTCGCCACCCCACCACATCTTCCACATCCAGTGAGAACCTACCAGAGGTGCCAGGGTGTGGGACATACCCCAAGTAAGCCAATGGGGGAGGGCGGAAGCAGCATCCCGCAATGATTGCAACAGGCAACACTCAAGGGCTTTGTCACGAGAGGCTCCCAACACCCTGAACTAGCCAAGAGCACCCCACTGCTGAACCCCCCTACCAGTGTGAATAGACCAACCAGGCTGGTGCCCACATTTGAAGAGGGATCATCAGAAGGCGATCTCTATGTCAATGCTGAATGGTGAACCCCCATGAACCTCGACCACCCCCCAACCAAAGGAGTACCCTTCAAATATGGCAACAGAACCTAAACAAGTCCCACAATGCACAGCAGCACATGCTTCACAATCAAGACCTGGACACCTATGACCTCGCGCTGCTCCAAGAACCAGTCATCAACTCCATAAACCTTACCACAACCAACCCACAATGGAATGTTGTCTACCCCTCCTGCCACAACAATGACAAGTCATCATGCACCTGTGCTGTTATTCTAATCAACAAGGGCCTCTCCAAGGACGGCTGGAGAATCATCCCCACCAATTCCCCAGACATCACCACCATCAAACTTAGAGGGACTGCCAGCCACATCCAAATTTACAATGTATATAATGACTGTAACCACAATGAGTCCCTCGAAGCCTTGGAAAGTATCTTCGCAGATGCCAGATTCATGGGGCCCGACCCAGATGGCACTCTGGTCATGGGAGATTTCAACCGCCACCACCCCATGTGGGACAAGCTGCGCAACCACCACCTTTTCTCCCCGAGAAACCTCCAGGACACACAGCCTCTTTTAGATTTACTAATCTCGTACGACCTAGTCATGGCTCTTCCTGAAGGGATTCCCACACTTGTCACCAACAGCTCGGGGAACCACACAAGGCCTGACAATGTCTTTTGCTCCTCCCACCTCCTCAACACCCTCAACAAATGCAACATAGATCCTGGACTGCGCCCAACGAACACTGACCATTACCCCATAATTACGGAAATCGACCTCACCCCAGAACACATCACCCCCCCTCTGTAATGCACAGCGTAGTAGTGACATAGTGTGCTGCGATACAAAGAAGAGTTCGCGCGGAGAGAAGGGAGAGCGAGTGACGAGTAGGGAGATCCTCAAGCGATGCCGAGCTTCGAGACGATGCGAAGTCTAAGCTGGTCTCACCTATCTAGGAACGTCACTAGACTCGGTGGTCACTAGAAACTACACTGGTATTGCGTAGAACTAGCTTAGGGAAATTACAGGAGGGCAAGAGAGCGCCCTTATATACAGTAGGCCCCTTCTAGATAAGGAAAGGATGCGCAGCATCCGCAGTAACTAGAATGTGACTCGATGCACAGCATATGAGTCATAGTGAGTCACAACGAGTTAAGACGAGTCATAAATAAAAGGCTATGCCGCAGCCGGTGAAGTCCGAATAAGGCGACTGCGGCGGATCGGGAAGGAAGTCTAAATAAGGTAAGGCAGGGCGCCGTGTGAGACGGAAAGGAATAAAGATCGGGAAATGTATCTGGTATAATGGAGGATGACTCCATTACGAATACAACCATGTACGGTGAAGAGAACGAGACTAGAAGTTGAGTGAATGAAAAAGCGTAGTGAAAAAGTGTACCCCCTTCGTAATCCGTAACACCCTCCTAGACACAACCACTGTGCCACCAACTGGGAGAAATTTACCAAACACCTTGCTGGACAACTGGACCAGCTTCAGCCCCCATCTCGCATCTGCTCTGTTGAAGCCCTAACAGGTAGACTCACTGACCTAACCAATGCCATATAGCGCATGATAGAAAAGTGCACCCCACTCAGCCACACATCCCTGTTCACAAAATGGTGGTGGACTCCAGAACTAGACAGCCAGATATGTCAGGTCAAAAAGCTCTTGTGCAAAGCTTTCGCCCTCTGCCAACAGCGCACCCACTCCATACATGAAGAACTCAAATCTGCCTGTAATCAGCTATCCACCACCATCAAAAAAGCAAAGGAGGATTGTTAGACATTATCATTATCAGTTTGCACTTGTCAGATCATGTGTCACATTACATAAGTGATGTGTACTTTAGATTTCTCTACACTTCCTTCCTTTTCTCCTCAGCGTTTCAGATTGTTTGGGTGTGCACTGAGGTATGTTCTTCGTCACTCACGATTATGATTCCACTCATGTATATTACCTAGCTCCTTACATCCTAGGTAATAACATTAGCGTTTCACATCATTTGGGTGTGTGCTGAGCTCCTTATGTCCTAGCTCAATCAGGTTATGAGCCCTGAGCTCAACTGAGCTCAACATGTTCGTCCTAGGCACTTGTTCTTGCACTGTCATCACTCTATTGCCTCATCAACGCCAAAAACACCGCATACACTCGTCTTTATCGCACATACATTCAATATGGGAAAATATGATCACATTTGTGAACCAACCGGAGCGGAGAATTACCCTCAATGGAGAAAACAAGTGAAACTGGCACTTGAAGGAGAAGACCTATGGTATCATTGCAGCACTGGGTCCGATCCTCTAAACTTCACCACCTTTGCTTCTGTCCTTCCCACACCTGTTGACGCAAAAGCACCAACCCCAGACGAGTCTAAACAAATCCATGCATGGTTGGCCAAAGACGCACAAGCCAAGGCACTTATTTATTGCAAGGTTTCCACCATCGTCAGGAGCCTTCTCGATGAGGACAACTCAGTGAGAGAACAATGGATCACGCTTTCTGAGCGCTATGGACGAAAGGATCTACTATCCCAATATGAACTGCAAGCCAAAATCCGAGCGGAAAAACTTAAGGATGCCGAGGATGCGCCTCGATATGTTGGAGTCTTCGAAGATGCTTGTCGTCAATTTGTCAAAATGGGAGTAACCTACACAACTGAGGAGTCCATCTTCGATCTACTCCAAGGACTCCCAGAAGGACTCAAATGGGAGATATTCCGTGAGATGACATTCACCAAACTTTCCGCACCAACATCCACTTCCTGTGGAACCACGCCCCCTCCTTCCTTCACCTTCACTGACGCAACGAAATCCCTTTTGGAAAAAGCTAATGCCATCATTGGACATCATAAGCTAGCTGGCCCTGGTTCCAAATATGCAGGTGCTGCGATTCCTCACACTAAGGGGGGTACAAACGTCAATCCAATGATGGGAATTCATATCCATCGGAACAATCCCCAAGGAATCCACTGCCTAAATGAGCCATGTGTGGGGAAAGCAAGAGCTGACACACACAACAAGGCACACTGTTACCGGCCAGGTGGCGGTATGGAGGACAAAGCCCCAACTTGGGTAAAGGGCAACCCTGGAAAGAGCAAAACGGCAGTAACAGCCACATCATCTCCCACAACAGAGTCGACCTTGTCTGATTCCCAGAACCGTTGCAGAGAGTTATCCTGTGCATTCATTCAAGAAGAACCCAATCTTACAGAATTGTGCATGTTGGCTTTCCTTGATTCATCTGCAACACTACTCGATTCAGGTGCCACTTCTCACCTCATTAAAGATCGTGGTCACTTCTTCGACTTTACCTCTGAGGATCATATGCCAGTGAAAATGGCCAACTCTGGGATGCTCTCGACTTTAGGTTGTGGGACTTGTCTTGTTGAGCTCACCCTCGGGAATGACACCTACCAAATGACGCTCAAAGACTGTCTCCACACTCCTTCCGCAGTACTCAACCTTCTATCTGTTGGACAGATGCTCGCTTCTGGATGGTCTTGCGATTTTCATGGCACTGGTCCTGCCTCTTGTCCCACATGTCATTTATTGTACAAAGGGGACAACCTGGGCATGCTCCCTCTCACAAACAACCTATGCTATGTCCTACTTCATTTCATCGACTGTCATACAGCACAGATCTCCACGCCAATTTTCTGTTAGCTATGTGTGGTTGTGGTCTTGCCCGCCGTTCCAAAAACAAAACTGACTTGGGACCTCTGGCACGCACACATGGGACATCCTGGTGGTGATTCTGTAAAACGCATCCTCACCGCTGCGACTGGAGTCAAAGTGGATACCACCGAACCACTCAACAGGTGCGAAGCCTGTATACTCTCGAAGCACGCCAGGGAACCACACCCTCCATCCACCCATTGTGCAGAATGCATGCTCGATCTCGTTCACTTGGACATTTGCAGTCCTTTTTCCACACGCACACCACACAGCAAACTCTATTTCATCATGTTTCTTGATGATCACACTCACCTAATCAATGTTCAACTGCTTGCCAGCAAAGATCAGGCACTGGACGCTTGGTGAATCGTCAAAGCACAATGGGAAAATCATGCTGAATGTACAGTGAAATGTTTCAGATCAGACAATGGCAGCAAGTTTATCAGCTCTGTTTGTCAAAAATCACTTTGAGAGGCAGGCATTGTCCATGAACACTCTGTTCCTTATGCTCATCAGCAAAACGGCAAGGCCGAACGTGCCATCCGTACTCTCCAAGGTTGTGCGCTCACCGTGTTGCAATTCACCAAACTACCATCTTACCTATGGGGTGAAGCAGTACTCACAGCTGGTTATTTATGGAATTGCACTGAATCCATAACATTCCCCCCCGGCAGCACCCCATTTGAAATGGTAAACAAGTGAAAGCCGGACCTTTCTCACCTTCATGTGTTTGGTTCTCATTGCTGGGTGCAAATTCCCCCTGAACTACAAACCAAATTTGGTCCTCGATTGCAATGTGCCATCTTTCTAGGCTACCCAGAGAGCACAAAAGGATACCATGTACGAGATCTCACCACAGGCTCTTTTTTCAATCCCCATGATGTTGTCTTCAACAAGCGCCCTTCCTCCCTTCCACCAGACTCTGATAGCGAGGAAGATGAAGATCACCTCCCCACTCTTTCCCCCACTGAGTGATCATGTTCATCCAGCCCAACTGTCTCTACAAACAATGGCCCAGTTGCTGTGCCAACGACACTGACACCACCTCCAGTCTCACCCATTCCCACCCTTCGCCGCTCCACACATCATCGCGTTTTAACCGAGAAAGGTGCTGCCTGGGCTGCCAACCTTGCAGCGACCAATTCTCATTTAAAAACCCTGACTGAGCACAACGAGCAAACAAGTTCTGGCAATCACTCCTCTCCCACTACATCAGATGAGAGCCTTCGAGCAATCGACTCTCTCCTTCCAATAGAGTCTGACACTGCCATCCCCGATCAAGTCGTCAACACCATCATTGAGGAACAAGCACACATTACCATCTGCAGTGATTGTCGTCGTGATCCTATGAAACTGGGTTATGATATGAAGATCCTGCCTGCAACCTACAACAAAGCGATCTTGAGGACTGACAGGGAGGACTGGCTAGCGGCTATGAACAAAGAACTTCACACAATTGAGGAGATGGGCGTTTATCGTTTGGCTGAACTCCCAACTGGACAAAAAGCTATTGGGTGTCAGTGGATATTGGAGTTTAACTTGGATGACAACAAGGGTGGCCCTGTCTACAAGGCCTGCCTGGTAGCGCAAGGCTTCTCACAGGTCCCAGGGGTCAATTACGGTGCTACGTTCACCCCAGTAATCAAACCGGCATCAGTGCATCTCATTCTGGCATTTGCATGCCAACACGATTGGGAATTAGACACCTTTGACGCCAAACAGGCTTTCCTGTGGGGGGTACTTAAGGAGGAGATCTACATGTGTCAGCCCAAAGGTTTTGAGAATGGTGATCTCATCTGGCTAATGCTTTGCACCATTTACGGCCTCAAACAATCTGCACTGGAATGGTACAGACAAGTGTGCCATCATGGCTGACCTGGGGTTCACTAGATCTGAAATGGACCATGCATTGTTTTACTACAATGAACTCTCCTCTGCCCCCGACAAAGTCCGTACATGATGCTTCCTCAGGTGGCACATTGATGATGGCATTTCCACGTCGAACAACCATGCATTTCTTGTCCATGTTAAAGCACGCATCACTGATCATTTCGGTTTGATGGACCTAGGTCCAATCTCAAAGTACTTGGGGATGCAGGTAGAACGGGACCAATCTGCCCGCATCTTATGGCTCCACCAAATGGAGTACATCTCTTTCCTGCTGCAGGAATACACAGGTTGCAATCCTGTACACCTCCCTGCTGACACAAAACACCCTCTTGGAGACCCCGACACAACGCACCCGGTCATTTCAGATCTCTGTCAAGCATACATGAAGCTCATCAGGGAATTAATTTATCTCTCTGTCAACACACGCCCAGACATCGTGTTCATTGTCAGTCTCCTTGCACAGCACACAGCCAACCCCGACTCACATCACTTTGCTACAGCCAAATGTGTCCTCCGTTACCTAGCCAGAACTGCAGATCTCAGACTGTGGTATGAGCACCAGCATGGTGGTGCCACTCTCCATGTGTATGTAGATGCAAGCTGGGCCAACGAATCCAGTCGGCACTCCACTACTGGTTATGCCTGGTTCTTTGCAGGTGGACTCATATCACATGTCTCCAAACGCCAAACGATCATCGCACTCTCATCCACTGAGGTGGAATACATTGCGGTGGCACATGCATGTCTTACAAGTGGGCCTCTGGATTCAGTCCCTGCTCTCTGAGCTCGGAATTGTCTTCCCAGAGCCCACTCCTGTTTACTTAGATAATTCCAGAGCAATTTCTCTTTCAACCGCTGTGCACTTTCATCAGCACACCAAGCACATTGACACATGTTATCATTTTGTACGCTTCCACATAGATTCTGGGTCCTTCATTCTTCACTGGGTTCCTTCTCACAGCAACACAGCAGACGTTTTCATAAAAGCTCTGCCTCGTCCTACTTTTTCAAAGTTTCATTCAAGTCTTGGACTTGTGTCTCACTGAGGGGGGTATGTTAGACATTATCATTATCAGTTTGCACTCATCAGATCATGCATCGCATTACGTAAGTGATGTGTACTTTAGATTTCTCTACGCTTCCTTCCTTTTCTCCTCAGTGTTTCACATCATTTGGGTGTGCACTGAGGTATGTTCTTCATCACTCATGATTATGATTTCACTCATGTATATTACCTAGCTCCTTACGTCCTAGGTAATAACATTAGCGTTTCACATCGTTTGGGTGTGCGCTGAGCTCCTTATGTCCTAGCTTGATCAAGGATCACTGGCAGGAATATCTGGACAACATTGAAGCCCACAACCTGTGGGACATTCATAAGTATCTCGTAAACGAGCCTTCAGATCATTTCATCTCTCAAATCCCCAATCTCCACACGAGCGCGACTGATCCCCCCCCTAGCTCCCAAACCAACCATGACAAGAGCTCCCTTCTTTACAAATCCTTCTTCAAAGAAGCAGCCCCACATATAGAAATCCCACAGGTAGAGTATCCTGAGCCAGTGTGCAACTTTGTGCACATGTCAGATGAACAAATACACTGTGCCATAGGAAAGCTAGTACCATACAAAGCCCCAGGACCCAATGGAGTCCCGAACATCATATTCATTAAGTGCGCTGACTTACTCGTTCCCCACCTAGGCCATATTTACAGAGCAACCTTCTCGCTCAAGCACTACCCAGAGCAATGGAAGCTGTCCAACACAGTAGTGCTGCACAAGCTGGGCCACCCAGATTACACTGCACCAAAGGCTTACTGCCCAATTGTGCTACTAGACACCATGGCCAAGATTCTATCCTCATGTGTCGCTGACATTTTCATATATTTTGTGGAAAAGTACCAACTCCTTCCCTCCACCCACTTTGGAGGACGCCTGGGTCACACTACAACCAACTCCATCCACTTGCTGAACAAGTTTGCCTTCGATGCCTGGGCCCAACCAAAGGAAAAGTACATATCTATCTTATTCTTAGACATGAAGGCGGCATTCCCAAGTGTCGTCATTGACTGCCTGCTACATAATATGCACCTGAAGGGCATCCCTTCACGATATGTGGAGTGGTATCACCACCGCCTCCAAGGACGGCGGACTACACTGTCCTTTGACAACTTTGTTTCAGATCCATTCCAGATCCACATGGGGCTTGACCAAGGATGCCCCATGTTGCCCATCGCCTTCCTGTTCTACAATGCAGGACTCATCGGTTTGGCGGAGTAGAAAAGGGACAGACTGACACTTGGATTCATAGATGACACTGCCCTGGTGGTGTGGGGGACTAGTTTCGAGGAAGCAACCAGAAAGCTAAAGGAGATGATGGAAGGAGAGGGAGGAGCTCTACAATGGGGAGACGAGCATAAGGCAGAATTCAAATTAGACAAGATGGCACTCCTATGCATCTCGCACGGGAGGGCACCGGACCCCAACAATAGGGGCAAGTCAATTCCGGCCCCTTGGCCCCACATCGTCATCCAAGGGCACCACATCAAGCCGTCCAAGACCTACAAATTTCTCGGAGTAATAATAGATGAAGAACTATGATACCAGGAACATGTAGCATACACCATGGCAAAAGGGACAAAATATGTTTTAGCTTGTGGAAGAATGTCGAGAACATCAAAAGGGATCAGGAGTTGGATGATGAGGAAGCTATATGAAGCGGTCACAGTACCAAAGATGCTTTATGTGATCGACATCTGGGGGACAGACCTGCTAGAAAGAGGAAGAGGAAAGAAGGAGAACAGATGGGGAGCAAGAGGTTTCACAAAGCAAATAGAAAAGGTGCTGTTGAAGCAACAGGTATATGGTAGAGGAATACCTGACACTCACCAAGGGGTTAGTGGGTGTTGCTGCAAGCGATGGTTGTGGTAAGAACACAAGATGTTATTCAAACTCAGACGACTGAGTTCTAACTTATATACTACATGGAGCATGTGACTATTTCCATATAAGGTAAACTACACTACTACTAGTAAGTAATATAAGTAGCGTTGAGAGCTACTACATGGTGCTCGATCAACACTCCCCCTCGCTAAGCTGCCGGTATAAGGCGCGTAAGCGAAGAGAGCACTCAATCAAGGTGCTATGGGTTCGTTGTAGAAGACTAACCCAAGTTGTGATCTGAACTGATCAAGTTTAACATGTCCAAGGTTTTTAGTGAACATATCAGTGGGATTGTGAGCCCCTTCGATAAAGAATAGTTCTACTAATCCTTCACGGATGAACTCCCTAACACCATGCCATTTGATGTCCATGTGTTTGTTACATTTTTCAGTAACAGGGTTCGATCCCATGAATATAGATCCTTGGTTATCACCACAAATGGGTATTGGGCGTAACTTGTATCCTAGTTCTTCCATTAAGGAACACAACCAAACCACCTGTTTGTGTTACGGTTTACGAGGGGGTACACTTTTTCTCTTACACTTTTCCGTTCACTCGTCTCCTAGTCTCGTTTCCTACACCGTACGCGGTTGTATTCGTAATGGAGTTGTCCTCCATTATACCAGATACGTTTCCCGATCTCTTTTCCTTATCGTCTCACACGGCGCCCCGCCTATACCTTGTTTAGACTTACTTCCCGTTCCGCCGCAGTCGCCTTATTCGGACTTCACCGCCTGTGGCATAGCCTTTGTTTATGACTCACTCTGACTCGTCTTGACTCATATGCTGCGCATCGAGTCACATACTTACGACTGCGGATGCTGCACATCCTTTCCTTATTTAGAAGGGGCCTACCGTATATAAGGGCGCTCTCTCGCCCTCCTGTAATTTTCCCTAAGCTAGTTCTACGCAATATCAGTGTAGTTTCTAGTGACCACCGAGTCTAGCGAGATTCCTAGATAGGTGAGACCAGCTTAGGCTTCGCGTCGTCTCGAAGCTCGGCATCGCTCCTCGAGGATTCCTCTACTTGTCACTCGCTCTCTCTTCTTTACGCGCAAACTCTTCTTTGTATCGCAGCACGCCATGTCACTACTACGCTGTGCGTTACAGTTTGCTACAATCAGAAAGTGCAACATATTCAGCTTCTGTAGAAGAGTAGGCAATGCGCTGTTGTTGGTGTGACTGCCAGCTGAAGATGCAATTTGCTAGTTTAATAAACCAGCCAGTCTGAGAGCAACAGGTGTTAGGATCGGATGCCCAATCAGAATCGGTATATGCGATCATGCCAGCCTGAGAGGCTCCATCAAAGACAAGGGAATAGTAGCAGGTACCAAGAAGATACCGGCATATGTAGAGTGCCTTGTTGAGGTGCTCTGACGAGGGTTTGGCAGCATGCCAAGATAGGGCGGTCACAGCATAAGCTATGTCCGGTCTGGTTTCTAGTGTAATATACAACAAGGATCCAATCACTTGTTGGAAGCAAGATCACAGTTCTGGGTCAACTGGGCCATTGTAATCAAGGGGGTAGTATCCCTGAGGTAAGGGAATAGGAGCAACTCTAGCATTTTGCATTCCAAATTGTTCAAGGACCTTTTCGAGGTAGGTGTACTGATCAATCATGATCTTGCTGCCATTTCAGTGGATCCTCATGTGTAGGAATTCCTTTGCAGGACCTAAGTCTCTGCACTCCCATTTGCACATAAAAGTGGCTTTAACCTCAGCTACTATGGCTTTATCAGGACCACAGAATAGGGCATCATCAACATAGACTATGGCAACCACTACTCTGGTGCCTTTTTTCCGGTATAAAAAGATACCAGCATCAGACTTCAGACATCTGAAGCCGAGTTCTTTCATGGACTCGTTGAGAGTCTCCCACCAGGCTAGTCCAGCTTGTTTAAGGCCGTACAGGGCATGACGTAATCGGAGCACTTTGTGCTCTTGCCCTGGGACTGTGAAACCTTTGGGTTGTTTCATGTAGATTTCCTTGTTTAGCTTTCCATAAAGGTAAGCACTTCTTACATCGAGTGCTTCGATATGCCAGTTTTCTAAGGCAGCAAGTGCAAGCATGAGCCGCACAGTCTCAAACCTTACAACCAGGGAGAAGATTTGGTCGAAGTCAATCCCCTCTGTTTGAGAGAATCCTTTTGCAACCAATCATGCATGTTTACGACCATCAGGTTTCTGATCGAAGACCCATTGATTTGCAATAATCTTATGCCCTTTTGGGGGTCAACCAGTTCAAAGACTTTTTGCTCATGTAGTATGTCTAGCTCACATCAACAAGTGGCTTTCCATTCCTCTTGTGCTGCAGCGGGTAGCGTCTGAATGTCCCTATAAGTCCATTCACATAGTGGCTTGGTTTCTGCAGAAATCAGCGCTTGTGGTATCGCCTTAGACATCAAGAATGCAGCCAATCCAGCTCCCCCTTCATGACACAGTCGTTCGATGTCAGCTTCACTGTCAGATTCAGGAGCTACGGTGGGAGCGGGCAGCGCACTGTGTTCGGGAAGATTGCCTGGCATTTGAGGTGACTCAGGCTCTGGTTGTCTCTGTCGAGATGGACCAGATTCCCTAATGGTGTCTTGCCAGCACAATTTGCACTCAATCTGCTTCACTTGCTCAACAGGATGCTTATCATCCCCGTAAACATTGCCGGGCCTGACAGGCACACAGCGCTCACATTGGGGGCGCACTGGGGCAGGAGAGATTGCAGGCAGTGCTCCCTTTTTACCTTTCTTAGGTGCACTAGGAGGGGGCGGTGCCAGGCAAGGTGAGGGTGTGTGAGGAGGGACGGGAGGAGGAGTAGGAACTTGCGGAGCAGGTTGGCTGGGTCGATAGTCGTTGTCTGCAGGGGGCGGAGGTATTGCCTGTATAGGCTCACGCTCACTGGTGACAGTAGGCACAGGTGGTGCAGCAGATTGTGTGCAGTGTGATGCACAGCGGGGGAATCTCGATTCATCAAATATTGCATGTCCTGAGGTAAAGAGGACATTGTTGGGGAAACACATGAATAGGAAATTAGATTCATTTCCTGGCATCACACCCAGATACACCATAAGTTCAGACTTAGGTGCCATTTTATTAGCCCACACATCTTCTGGGATATGCACGTAAGCAGCGCTTCCAAAAATGTGAAGATGGGCTATGTCTGGCTGCTGCTTGTGTAGCAACTCATAAGGAGTGCGCCAGTTATGGCAATGCAGCGGTGTCCTGTTGTAGATGTGGGTTGTGTGTAGAATGCTAAATTCCCACCAACTATCCGGAATGCAGGCATCATGCCACATAGCTTTGGATTTGTCCATAAGAGTACACATGAATTGTTCTGCTCAACCGTTTTGTTATGGAGTGTGAGGGGCACTCTGAAAAATGTGTATTCCCTCCCCTTTGAGCATGTCATGGAATGCTCTGGACTTGTATTCTCCCCCAGCATCGGACATC